>SMOI01000742.1:0-11670 GCA_008000375.1 Poteriospumella lacustris | reverse complement strand
CATCTACTTGTAGTCGGAGCCGTTGTCCAACTCCAACACATCCGCGCCGCCATACTTACTTCCTTGCGCCCCACCGCCACCGCCGCCCTCTTTTCCATCCGCAGAAGGGTCGGGGATTATGCGGTTCTGGAAATGTGGGTTGTTCTTGAACTCCACAAAGAGCGAAAACAACAGGTGCAGCGACTCGATGGGGTTGTCGTACACGGGAATGTCCAGGATCGAACACAGCACTTTGGCATACTCCGCCAAGCTGAGATCCAGGTCCGGCGAGGGCAAAGGTGTACCCGATAGCACCTTCTCGAAATCCTCGGGCCACACTTCCATCAGCCGATCGATATCCGGCATGTTGCGGCGGTAGTTGACATGCGGCGGCGGTTTTGTCCGGTGCAAGTCGTTGATGTCTTGGATCCACTTCTCGATCTTCGCCGGGTTTTTGTCTGCGTATTCGATGGAACGCACTGCCACATCGCTGTACTGAAGCTTCTTCGACTTTGCCCGAAGCTGCAGCTCCAATACCGTCGGGTCCGATTGGTTGGAGGCGGGCTCGTCCAAGTACTTCAGTCCGCTGCCATCGTCTTTACCGTCCGGTCGAGGAATCTGCAAACAGAAACAATCACCAGCATGAAACACGGAATAAGAATAACAACCACGTGTCCGGCCAATACGGGTGCACGTACCTTCAAGAAAGGATCCAGTTCTCCGATGGCGGGAATGTACTCGGGAATGAAACACTTCAGCGGCGTGTCCAAGTCCACTTCTTGCGGCTTGTAGCGCTCGATATACATGAACAGCTCCTTCACATCGCTTGTGATATTCAAATGCATGTAGTCTCTTGGGTTGTACGCTCCTTCGATGTGGTCATAGCTCTCCTCGTGATCACCGTCGTCGCTCACTGTCTCGTCCGTTGACTTGCGCTGTGGTCACAAAGCAACCGAACAAACACACACCCGTCGTGTCAGAACGACGTCAAGAGCGAACCAACACGGACGGAATCGACTTACATCTGGGCTCATCACTTGCGGCTGCAGCTGCCGCTGTTGTTGTTGCTGCTGCTGGGCCTGTTGCTGTTGTTGCTGCTGCTGCATGAAGGCTTGTTGTTGCTGCGCCTGCTGCTGAGTTTGTTGTTGCTGCACGGTCGGACGGCTGTTCTGCGCTGCCGACGCCTTGGCTGCTGCCGCTGCTTGCTGTTGTTGCTGGCGCTGTTGATTCTTTGCCGTCGTGTCGAACGATTCTTCCTCGGAGCCGCTCTGAGAAAACTCCAGAGCCTCGTCAAAGCGGTTGTTCAGCAGCGATTGACTTCGTGTGCCCTCGGTTCGTGACATTCCTCGTTGATCCTTGTCTTCGCTGGCCGTTGATGACGGCGCAGGACGCGCGGCTGCCTTGCTGTCATTGCCTTTCGCGTCGGTGGTCGGCGTCGGACCTGCTTTGGCGTCGGCTCGTTGATTGGGAGGTCTTGCGTTCACATTCATCGCACTCTGGTCGATCGACTGGCTGACTTCGACAGCCTCGTCGTACATGTGATTCTTCAGAAGCTTTTCTTTCGCACCGCCAGCAGGTTGCTACACAAACATTTGCACAACAGTTACATCATCACGAACCCTCTTCGTCAGTGGATTCTATCGCATTCTCAATTACCTTATCCCGACCGTCGAAACTCTCCGCCATCGATAAATCCTGACTCAATTCGTACGCCTCATCGTATGGCTTGTCCTTGAAGGCCGTGTTGCTTTTGATGGGAGGGCGACGCTTCTCGTCGATGCTTTCCTCGAACTCGTCGAGCCCGTCTGAAAATTCCCCTGATGGATCCTCCATGGCCAATCACACTCACTTATTTCAAAGCCAAAGAAGGAGAATACACGATGAATCTGCGACGACATCTCATGGACGACGCAAGACAAAGTCAAGCAATCACTTCAAGCTCGATCATTGTTGCGATTCGCTGTTGCTGTCACGGCGGTCGGTTTCCATTTTTGAAAACGGTTAGGTGGCTGGGTAATCCTGTGAATTTAGGATGTAGGTTAGCTTGGGCTTCAGCAGGTGCAGTATCTCCGTGGTCAATCGAGAGATGATCGTCGTGGTGGTGTAGGTCTTTCAAGGAAACCTGAAATAATATCACCAAGCGTTTTTAAAGAGCAGCAGGGATGGCCAACAAAATGATGCTTATGATGGGAGAAATAGACAGGAATGATGCAGAGAATTACATGAACATTAACTTTTGTCAGGGCGACTTTCACGATTTGGAAGTTTGGTGGTCAGCGCAGTCAAAACACCGTGCATCAGGCTTACTTCTGTTGTTGTCAAAGCAACCTACGAGACGTAAAGATGTAAGTACCGGTTGTCCAACCAGGAAAATTGCTGCAACGTGTTACTTACCCTCTGAAAGATATTCCTTATATCTACAAACAGATTCGCACGGTGGGTGTCATCTGCTGATAGCATCTTCTGTTCAAGACTAGCCTCCAGTCGACGAAAGAAGTTGTTCAAATCATCTCTATTGGCCAACCGATGACGATCCTTTCGTTGAAGCCATTGCTCAGGCGGGGCAACATTTCGAATGTGATCATTTCTCATTCCTAACTCGTAGCAAATGATATTTACTGATTGGGCAAGGTTGAGAGAAGAGAAATGGTTGAAAGTGGGAATTGTAACTATTGCCGTCGCCAAAGCCATTTCCTCGTTGAAAAGTCCCGTTCGCTCTCTTCCAAACATAATTCCAGCCTTTTCATCGCTATAAGTAACATCCAGCACCACTTCAGCAGCTTTCTTTGGTGTGTACATCATTTGCGTCATGTGGCGTGGACGGTCCGAAGTTGCATATATGTGAGTCAGATCTGCCACACAATCCGAGACATTGTTGAAGACTTTTGCATTTCGAATTATATCAAAGGCTCCCGCTGAAAGCGCTTGGGCATCATCGCTCAATATATCGCATTCCGGATTTACAACTCGTAACTCTGTCAATCCAAAGTTCATCATTGTTCTGGCTACAGACCCAACATTTTGGTCCAGAAACGGGTTGACCAGAATGATACAAGGCATTTTGTTTCCAAGTTTCTGGGCTTCTTCATATGCATTCCCTTTAGAAGATGGCTGCGGCTTTCCAAAGCTGGTGCCTGATAGCCATCGTCGTATTGAAGCAGTCGTCTTTTGTCGCTGCAAGTGACGGAGAGAAGCATTCATCGGATAAAGTACAAACGTGATCACAATAGCAAGCTGCCAAGTACTACTCCACATACCAGCAGCCGAGAAAGAGCTGTAACATCAGGCCTCAGACGACTTCTTGATGACAGAGACAATCAATCGCCAATCGCCATCCATCGCCCGCCTTTCTTTCTTCCGCCGCGTTCCAACATTGCGTCATCGTCATGTCGCACGTCGTCGTCATGCTGCTGCAGTCCTACAGCAGCAGCAGCAGCAGCTGCAGTCCTACAGGTGCCATCGCACATGATGAAAACAACGTCTTCAATCGAGATATTTCGTGGTATAATTTTTCTTAAGTTTTTATGGAAATGTTACATGAAGAGTTTGTAAGGTTAGACTACTCGCCAACTTGTTAGCGTTGGGATTGATCGGGAGTAAAACGAAAAATTGTCGAACTTGCTTTACAGAAAGGAAAAGCTAGTGTGAATCTACCGCATGGAATCATCCAAAATAACGAACAAATCTTCTTCGTCATCTTCGCCGGCAGCTAAGATCAATTTATCAACTAAATCGACAGCAAAGGAAGAGTGTTGCTGGTCCTTCAAATGCTGCAACACTTCCAACAGTGTCTTCGCTTTCCCTTCCGTCAACCAACGATCCATTACAAGTGGCTTATGAACAATCAAATACTTGATTCCGTCCACCACAGTTGCGCCGTTATCGGTAAATGCATAAACAGGTTCTGCAACTGCCAAAACACTGGGATCGCCGGCGTTCGTGATGAGCACCCGCACGGCGTTGTGGAAAATATTCTCTCCGGCTTCGTAATCCCAGTCTTTCTGGAACACTTCGTGTGAAATGGGACATCGCGCAAAGTGCTCGTCGGCCGGAACAACGAATTCTTCCGCGGCATTGGAAGTGTTTCCGCCTTGTGCAGTTCCCGTCGATCCATTCGCAACGGAGGACGAGAGAGGCTTCAATTCACCGAAGTTAGTGACCCACTGGTCCAGGGTACTGTTCCATTCCCGACAAACTCTCTCCTTCAATTCTTTCTTCTTTTGTAGCAACTTTTTCTTTTCAATGTGAGCGTCAGTATATACACTAAGCTCAGCTACAGTCTTGAATCGAAGACCATTCTGTAAACGACGACATGCATAGATTAGTGTCTCGGTGACAACGAACATACAATGGTGACAAACAAACTCACCTCTCTGAAGAACTCGCCGCTATACAATGCATTAGTACCACGCACTTTGATTTCTGGATTTCGAGTGAAATCAGCCAGCCTATAAATCAACAAAGAGGGGCGCGATATTAGGACGTCTACGGCGAAAACGAATGAGCATAATGATACCTGAATTCAGGCATCGGTGGTCTTGCCGGTGCAGAGGTGGTTTGTCCTCCGGTTGTCGAAGAATTGGTTTGAATGCTTTCCAGAAATGAGAAAGCAGAGTTGTCCGTGAGAACGTCGGGTAAAACAGGAGGTTCCAAAGCGTGATTCGCGTAAAAATCCAATCTTTGCGATATTCTGTTCGCCACCGATTCGAGAACTTTCGTGGGTACTTTTGGTGCGTACGCTTGTTGCGTCATTGTCGCCAGAGATTCAGCCAACGCCTTGACTCTAGTCAGATCAATTATAACAGGCTTATCAGAGACGAATCCTTTCACTATGCCAGGCGGTAATTCGGGCTCAGATGGGCTGCTACTGCTGTTTACACCTTGGGTAGTCCGCGGCTGTCGACTCTTTTGGCTTGTCAAATCGTTAGATACCGCTGCAGAACTGAATGCCTCGTCAATACTGCGCTTTGTTGATACAGGGGGTCCAAACCTGCTTTGAGGGACGCTTTCGTTTGGAATGTTAATCTTTTGTTGCCACAACGTCTTGGCATCAGTTTCGGCCTGCAGGCGAATTTGTTGGAAGAGATCAGGATTTAAACTCTTTAATTCCTCCAGCGATATCGCCTTCGATGGATCCAATCCAGCAAAGATTTCCTGCATGATTTGCGTCATTCTGGTGAACACCATGTTCTCATATTCACTCTTTGCGGCTGGAACTGATGACGGCCCGACATTGGAAATTGCCGTTGAAGCTGGAATAGTTGGCGCAAAATTCATAGCTGCATTATGAAATTGGTTGGCTGGGTTGCTGTACGGGAATGTGGGCTCCATCGTAGGCATGAGCGGGATCTGTAAGACAGCAACGAGGCGACTCTGATTACGATTTTGAACGAGCTTAATGTGGGTAAATTTAGTGCAAAATGTTCTCCATTTATTGGAGGCACAGTAGCAACCGCAGTCGACTTCGTCGAACGAAATGAAGGCTTGAGACTTACCCGAATGGACATGAGTTGCCCCTGAAGATTGTTCAAAAACTCCTCGGAGAAGAAGTTACGCTCTCTCCATGTTCCGAGCATTGTGCTTATCTTTCGTCGATCTTCATCTGGAACGTTTCCAATCATCGCAGGGAAGGCTGCTGCCAATCGTTGTTGGAACAAATAGTTGTATGGTCCGCCGGCTCTTTTCAATATAGAATCGATCACATAGAAAAGTGGCTTCTTGTACGTCGGTGGCGTTCTTTGATCAGCCAAAGCAAAAGTAAGTAAATCTACAACTTGTGGAGCCATTCCAATGTGCTGAATAGACAGCTGCGTGATGTGAGTGATGATGTTGCCATCGGCAAAATCTCGCAACTCTCTCAAGTACGTCCCAAAAATATTGGAGATATCAACCATCGTTTATCAAGTTTCCAGCGGCCAACAAACAAAATGTAGCTTCTCTTTGCCTTAACGTTGAGCTTGAACCAAAGGATTGATATATGTTTCTTTGTTTCTTATTTCTTGGTTATCTTTGGTTGTTGTGATGATTTGTCTCTGCGGTCCCGGGTTGATTCGTTCGCTTTTCTCAACGAACCTCATTTTGTCACTTGTCGTTACAACGGCGTGTCGTTGTGTCGTTTGTCGTTTGTTGGCCTATAAAAAGTGCGACGACGGTGAAAAACAACAAGCAGCGGCGCCAGCAGACATACGGAAGACGAAGAACTCTGTTGTAAATGGGTCTTATCTGGCCAACAAGCTATTCAGAAATCTAACAATTATCACGCCTTCATCAGGTTTTTCCTACTTTGCAAAATGGCGACCAGATTCATGAGTGTTGCTCAGCGTAGTTTCTCGACTGGAGCGAAAATCCAGAAAACGCCTGAGCAGATCAAGGCTGGTTTGGAGAAGGTCCAAAAGGTCAAGCTCTTCAATCAACAATCAAGTAAGTGAATATAAGTGAAAGATGAATGCGATTATGAGTGAATAATGATCAATCTGCAACCACAGCTGCGCCTGCAACGTTGTCAAATGTTGTCGGAAATGGCAAGGACCTGCACACACCTGCCAATATCGCCGAAATGGCTGCGTTGTCTGGAATGCCCGCTGATCAGGCTAAGCGTGTCGTTGTCATTGCGCAAAGACAGTTGAAGGCACTTCAATCTGGTCAGCGCCTTGCTCATCAATGGCAAATTACCTGGAAGCATACCGAGAGATGGAGTAATCCTCTTATGGGCTGGACATCCACTGCTGACCCTATGTCCAACGTGAAGTTGAGCTTTGAAACGAAAGAGGCTGCCATTGCCTTTGCTGAAAGAAATGGATGGAAGTTTGAGGTTAAGGCTGAAACCTCCAAGACGAACACAACTCCTGGTACTTACTTGTACAAGCACAACTTCTTGGACAAAAGAGTAAGTTTTTATTTTTCTTCTTACCTTACTTTCTCATGTGGTCATGGTTAGACGACTTATTATTTCTAATCATCTTATTTCTTTTTGCATAGACGACTGCTGAAATCCAAAAGCTTGGACACAAATCAAAAATATTCGAGTTGCCGACATACGGCGAATCTCACTGGTTCATGCCTTTGAAGTATCACGGTGATGGAGAAGTCATTCAGCACGGCCCTAAGTCGGCGTCGAAGTAATTTTGTTGTATACCAATGGAAATTGCAGCCTACGAATAAATATTGGCCAACACTCTAAAAATTGTTAACATGAATTATTTCGCAGATATTACAACTTGACAGTGACAAAAGCGCGCGCACAAGCTTCGCACGTGAGTCGTTCAGGAATTGTAGGGCGAGATCCAGCAACCGGGGAAGACGCGACAAAGACACAAAGACACCAGTTGTTTACTTGGCAGCCTTCAATCTCTCGGCCACATCGTGCCAGTTCACGATCTTCCAAATGTTCTTGACGTAATCCGCACGAACATTCTTGTACTAAAAAGAAATGGTGAAAATAACCGTCAACATAAATAAGCAATCCATACACAGCAGCAACACAGCAAGTCAATGCACTTACGTCCAAGTAGTACGCATGTTCCCAAACATCAATACCAAGAAGAGGAACCAATCCAACAGAAGCCTCAAGGGGATCTTGATTAGTAGTTGCAACAATGGAAAGCTTGCTGTTCACTTTGTCGTAACCCAGCCATCCCCAGCCAGAGCCTTGAACAGCAACGGTCGCGGCGGACATTTTTGCGATGAAGTTGTCCAAATTTCCGTACTGATTGTCAATGAGAGTCTTCAATTCACCGGAAGGAGGCTCTCCGCCGCCCTTGCTGGGAGGGGCCAAGTTTTTCCAGAAAATGGTGTGGTTCACATGTCCACCACCGTTGAACTTAATCGCCTGCTGAGCCGCGACAATACCGGTGACATCGTTCTTGTGTAAAGCCTCCTCTAGCTTGGCAGCAGCAATATTCAAGTTGGTCACATACGCCGCATGATGCTTGGAGTGGTGAAGTTGCATGATTGTGCCAGAAATGACAGGCTCCAACTCACCATATCCGTACGACAAATCAGGAAGAGTGAACTTGGAAGTAGACAAAAGTCTACGACCAGCAGCGGACTTCATCAATCTAGATCCAATCATTCTCTTTGCAAATTTTCGGTCTTTATTGAAAAATTATGAATGCTGTTTGCAAGCGATTTAGTTTTAATAGATAAGATGGAGATGGAATACCATCGAAGAACAGCAACACACTCTCAGAATCAACGCAAAAGATCGTGCCGAGTGTCCTGAAAAAAGCAAAAAGTGGTGACTGAGGTGGGGTTCGAACCCACGCCTCCGTAGAGACTCGAACTTGAGTCGAGCACCTTAGACCGCTCGGTCACTCAGCCGCTGTGGGTGCCGTGATGACCTTTGCATTATAAATGATCATTAGTACTGTTGTTGTGGCAGAGTCACATCGCGGTGGTGCAGATGTGCCGCAACGGAACTTGGATGATCTTTTGAGCGACTCGCCGCTTCGCACATTTGGCCGAAGGCACTATTTTCTAAGAGACACCATTACTTATTTCGATTCTTGAAAAATATTATTACGGTCTCATTTTATTGTTTCTATTTTTAACGTACGAACGAACGAAAAACTCTGCTATGGGAAGTTCAAGCTCAGTTGTTTGTCCGATTGCCGCCATGTCGCAAAGCGGGAAAGAAAATGGCCCACCTGCCAAGGTGCCTTGCGCGATGTTCCGAGGGAGCAAACTTTTGGAAGCCATGAAGCTTTTGAAGGAGCATCCTGTTCTTCAAGAAGCTTTTTTCAGCTTTTTCCGGTCGGGAAGGTGGATTCATCAGTTCCTCAGCTCCAACCCTAATCTGGCCACTTTCGTCCTCAACCATGGCAACGCCGTCAGCCAATTTTTCCAATGTGATGACGCGTCGCTTCTTTCGACGATTTCCGAGGATCATGGTGACGTCCACGAAAATGTTGCATCAGTATTTTTGTCCTGCTGCTTCCCTATTTTCATGCAATCTTCCGAGTTTCAGTTGTGGCTTGAAAAGTTCGCCAGCGAGCAAGAGGCTGTTGAGAAAGAAGTTATCCACATGGATACTATGGAGTATAGACGCTTTGATGACAAGCATGATGTTGATGATTTCACTGAAGTGGAAGAGCTTCAAAACTCGCAGACGGCTTGCTCCGTGTCCTCGATTACGAAGTCCCTCAAATTCCAACACCGCAGAAAATCCCACATGTCCTGCGAAATCCACATGATTCGCGCAGAAACTGAAGTTAGAATGCGAGCCCTTATCCGTGAAACGATTCAAGCTCTTTCTGATGAGCAACTTCTCGCCTTCGCAAAGCCTAGACATTGGATTCAACGGATCGATGGCTTCCTGAACAGCTCTTCGTTTCCAATTGTCATCGCGAAAGCTAAAATTTGCAAGAAAGGTCTTGTTTCTGGCCTCTTAGCGGATGGAATGCGCGTTATTGCTGTGAATGATTCTTACAAGAGATATTCCAACAAGAAGAGAAGCCAAATGGTGGGGCGCAGCTTCTCCGAGGTGGTGTTGAAGAAAGCGACTGTCGTCTCCAAGGAACACATCGTTCCCAAATGTTCTGAAGGAGTTGATGCGTTGGAAGGGGTTTTCCCATACAAGCTTACTATTGAGCGAACCAATGAGGATGGCTCAGTGGACCGAAGCATTCTGTTTATTAAGCCAGTTCATCATGTCCTCGCTGACCCAGAATACAACTATGTCGTAGCCTTGCAGTATGATATGGTGTCCCCTTCGTGTCTTCCCACTGCCATGGTTGAAGTTCCATCCCATAAATCGTATGCTTCTGCTGGAGAGAGCTCGAAGAGAACTGATTCTTCCTCCATGAAGTCGTCGGGAAGAAGCACATCATCCTCTCCGAGAACTTTGCGATCAGACCCCATTCCTATTCCCGTTGCTACTTGCGAATCGCGACCTCATCCATTGAGCTTCTTGCCACCTAGTTCAGTTGACGAAGACGACGATGAAGTTTGCCAAAGTAGTTCGCCGTGTTGCTTGCCCTCTGAATTTATGGAAGAATGGTTCTCCCGAACCGCGCAAACTACAACAGCTTCGTCTCCCATCACCAGCCGACGGTCAACCGGCATCTCGCCCACCTCCCCGCAAGCACTTGCACGACAGCTTGAACGTGATCTGCCGCTTGTTGAGGATACCCTCAATCTTCTTTCCCAGATTCTGTACTGAGATGTATCTATCCTCACGTACTCGTCGCTCTGATTCTTGCCCTCTCTCCTTTCCCGTTGACCTCATCGCCTTCGCCGCTCATCATCCTACGCCATTGATCAATGATGAATGGCAGTGGCCTGTCTTCATTCGTTATGATTGTTTATCTTTGCGACATGAGCTGTTTTTTGTGTGTTTCGTTCGGTCGTGTGGTTCGTCCCTCTGGCCGCGGACATACACGTTCGTTCCCATTCGTTGAGCCTTTTTCTGCACAAGCTGGCCTCGTTCCCACCTTTTGGTTGTTTTGTCGTTGAAGCTTCTTCTGTTCGTCCTTTGAGCGCCATCGCATCGCGCGATGTTAAACATCGTGTCCTGTCCTGTGTGCAGAATGATCTTTTTCTTGGCGACTGATCTTCGCTATCGAGTTTTTGATTTGTTAATATTGCTTTGGTTGTGCTTCCGTTAGTTTTTTTTTATGTGTCTCCTTGGTTTCGTTGTTCTTTCTCTCTCTCTCTCCTTCCAAGAACAGTCAGTTTCTTGAGGCGCCGATCGCATTCCTGACAGAACTCTCGCGTCGTTATTGATTACTTATATTGTGAGAAGGTTTCGCTGCCTGTGTACAATGATCGTCCTCGGCGAAGTTCGCTCACCTTCGCTTCTCCTGTATATTTTTGGTTATTAGGCTGCTTCTTCGCAGGCTCTGTGAGTCTACGAAGGCAGCTGCCACGTGCAAACGAGCCTGTTTGCTTCACTGATATCATTTTTTCTTCAATAATTCTTTCTTGAACTCCCCTGTTCGGCATGGAAAGTCATCCTATAAGCTGTCCCTTCTCTGGTTCTGTCGTTCACAGTCATATTCACGTACTCAAACAGTCTCTCGTACATCGAAATTACCGAGCTTGTAGCTTCATTCTTTCTCCATAGTTTTTCTTCTACTGCCCTGTGTACTCTGTACCTCCCTCCTTCTTCACAAACTGCACGTTAATAACTGTTTGGACGTTTCGTCAACTTCTTTTCGATTGTCTTCCGATGCTTCCCACATCTCTTTTCTGCAAGCCAACTCAACCATTTCATACCTTGACCGTGCTTCCATACCTTCACCCTCTTCCCGCCAAGCTCAGCTCACTACGTCTCTTCTCCGTCGTCCTCGTCGTCTATGTTCATCATTCACCATCACTCACCATCACTCATCGACCGTGAATTCTTGTTCCTTCGTTTCTTTTCACTCATGTCGGAGGCACTGTCGTGATTCTCGCGTTCATACCGCCTTCCACCCGCTACCTATATACCGCCAACTGTTTGTTTATCGGTTGCCTGCGTGTCTGATCCGCGTAGTCCACTTTTGCTTTTGATCAACGTCTCCGTCGTTCTCTCTTGAGTCAGTGAATTAAGCACGCCTCTCGTGTCGTTACTTATGCGGGAGGCTACGTACTCTTTCGTTCTTTTGTTTCTCTTTCCATTCCATTGCACTTGTTGTCGCGATGCGGCCAAAGTCATTTTTCATAGCATTGTCCTTCGAAAGACATGATAACATCAGAAGTTGTTGTTGACCC
>SMOI01000741.1:0-11676 GCA_008000375.1 Poteriospumella lacustris | reverse complement strand
TCACAACAAAAGAATATCTTCCACGCGTGAAATTTGATTGTAGTAAAGCATTTGGAGTGAGTCAGTTACAGTACGTTGGTTAGATGTTGTTCTCGTTGTGGACGACGATGATGATGATGATCTGGGATCGATGCCAGCAAAAACGAAACCGCTTTCCATGGTCTGGGAAAACGAGGAGGACGATTGGGCGCGGTGGAAGACCGACCGCCGCTCCCCTCCAAAGATTCGTCCTCAACGCGCGATCCAGTTTCGACTTCGCTCTGGGGTACTGTACTCACAAATTTTTTTAAAGATAACTAAAAAGAACCTTGTGACCATGGCTCCTCCTGCAACCGCTGCTGCTCAAAGTGCTCCTCTTCCTGCGGGGAAGGAGACCTCCTCCGCGGCGGAAACGAAACCCCTGAGCAAAGGCGAATATGATTATTTGTCCATGCGCGAGGCCGCCAAGAAGGGTCAATTTTTGTGCTGTATTCACGGAAACGTTTATGATGTAACGGACTTCGCTGACAAGCACCCTGGTGGTGCCTTGATCCGCACAGCTCTTGCCCGCGACGCGACGACGCTGTACGAAACCCACCACAATCTCCTCGACATGAAGAAGGTCAACCAAATCCTGGAGAAATATCGAGTGGGAAAGCTGAAGGACTACAAGCCCATTGCCAAGTTCGACTCCCCATTCGCGACGACGATGTTGGCGCGCTGTCGCGAGGCCTTGAAAGGCGTTCCTCATCGGGACTCCTTCTACGCCAACAGCGCGGTGGTGACGATTTTGTCGCTGATCGGCGTCTGTATGTATTTGTCGGCGACGTGGGGCTCCTTGCTCATTGCCCCTTTCTTCGGTGTGATGCTGGGGTTTGGACACTTGTTGGGCCACGCCGCCAACCACTGGTCGCTGTCGTCCAACGACACGATCAGTCGCATTCTGTCCATCACCTGCACCAACTTCTGGGGCCTCTACGAGAAGAACTGGGAGTTTTCGCACGTGATTTCGCACCACTGCTACAACTACACGGACCGCGACTACGTCATGGACCAACACGCCCCTCCGCAGTTCTACCGTGTGCGCCCCTCCGACCCCTGGAAGCCGCTGCACGCCTACCAGCACATCTACTACCAGTTCAGCCACATCGTCGCCTTTTTCGTTGGTGGCTTGCGTCTGGATTGTGCACCGTTCATCTTTGTTGCGCCGTTGCTGCGCGTCCTTCGCCGCAATCGCGATTCGCCTCTGCCGGGTCCGCAGTTCTTCGCGTCCGGGTCCAACGCCGAGATCGACGAGTTGGGAAAATCTGACGACGGC
This sequence comes from Poteriospumella lacustris, assembly GCA_008000375.1. Taxonomy (NCBI): domain Eukaryota; class Chrysophyceae; order Chromulinales; family Dinobryaceae; genus Poteriospumella; species Poteriospumella lacustris. Next base: position 10,379 of record SMOI01000741.1, on the reverse strand, counting down.
GTTGGCCCCGAGAAGTTCTACATCTTCTACGAGAGCTACGACCATCTGTGGTCCATCGTCTTGGCGAACATCTTCTGGCTGCCGCTCTTTCTTCGCCAATCGCAGCGCTTCGGCCTGTTGCATGCGATCGCCTTCAACTTCTGTGTCTTCGGTGTGCAAGCGGCCCTCATCACGCGCACGCTGTTCACCCAGCACATCTGCGAGGACATCCAGTTGGTGGACAAGTACGAGGAGAGCGACTGCTGGTATGCGCGCCAGGTGTCGTCGTCGGTCACGGTGAACAAGTCGGAGCTGGGCGTGTGGGCGCTGATGGCCGCCTGCTACCAAATCGAGCACCACATGTTCCCCTGCGCCAATCCCAACATCCTTCGCATTATCCGTCCGATCGTGAAGAAGACTGCGGAAGAGTTTGGTGTCCGCTACTTCGAGTTCAAATCGCAGCGAGATGCCTGCGCCTCGGTGTACCAGCACTTCAAGCGCCTGTCCTCGCCATCGGTGACCTCCCAAGCCGCGAAGTCGCACTCCGATTAGGCGATTTCTTTCCACGTGGAGGTCTCTGTGACTTCCCGCGAGCGACCTTTTTTTCTTTTTGTCATTGTTCCTTTTGTTTTGTTTCGCTGTCGCGCGGCCGGCGACCGCAGAGTAGTTGTAGAAGATCTATTAGTAGAAGATGTAGTAGAGAAGATATAGAAGTAGAATGAAGATGTAGTTGTATTGGTGGTGGTGCTCAGAGGACGAAAGGTGAATGAAAGTCCTCTGTGCGCTGTATACGTGTCTGAAGGACAACTGTGTTTTGTTTTTGAAGTATCTCACACCCCATTATTGCTGCCAGCGCGTCTCGCAGCTGTAATACATAACACGTGACTGTAATTAAGAACAAGTCGCTGTAATACATAACACACCTCCACAACGCGCGAGTCATCGGTCGTCAGCGCCGTCAGCGTCTCACAAGCACTTACTCAGAGAGGGGAGAGTCAGACACAAACAGAAAACTTGTTTACCACCCACCCCCTAGACACATCTACACATAATGCACATGCACTACTTCTTTCTATGATAAAATCAACCCACACATTTGTGTAATACCAACTTACAACCACTCTCCACTTCTAGCCGCCTTCCAGCCCTGGCCTACCAATCGCCTGCCGCTGGAAACGCGTTGGAATCTTCACCATCTTCATAGAAGGGACAACTGTCATCATAGGTGAGAAAATTCATAGTCTCTGCATAGTGGACATCGATTTGCGTATCGAGTGTATCACTGACGACCTCCACGGCGGATGCCGATGGCTCAGTGGCGGTTTTCTTCGTCCTTTTTCGACCGTTGGTCTTCGGCTTGTCGTTATTAGAACCTGCTTGTGTTGTACCATTGTTCGATGATGCTTTAGGTTCATTCGCTTCTTCTTCGCTCTCATAACCGATGGATTTCTCAGGATCATGCTCCGTCATGAGTCGATACACCAGTTTGGACAGTTTCGGATTCTTTCCTCGAACGTTGCCATCACGGTCTCGTTTTCCTCCAAAGGCGGACTCCATCAGCAATTTTCTCTCCTTCTTTGTCTTTGTTTGATCATTCATTGCATCGTATACCCGTTTAAGCGAGGAAAATTGAGGGTTACTCGCGGCGGCCAGCGCGCGGTCTTTGCTCATGTGCGGAATCATCTGCAACATCGCCATCCACGTTTGGTTCATCTACGATGACGATGAGAGACAGGGCGCCAAGGGGAAAATAAGACTATTAGGAAAAGCGTTCCTGCAACGATAGCAGCAGCCTCAACGTACGTACCATAAAGTTCTCCTTTTGTTGACCGGTGAGCTCGTCGCCCACTTTCAATTTCGTCGCTTTGCTGACGCAGTTGAAGGCGGTCAATGGACGCTCCAATTGTGATTCCAGAGCCCGCGTCATCGTATGCAAATACTCTGAAATATTTGCGATACCCTTGCATCGGAATATTTCGACGTCATACATGAGAAGGACATGGGTACACGCCCCGTCGACGATCTCGGCGACCACCTTGGTCGCTTGCTGTGGGTCCTTTGCAACCTGCCGAAGTGGGGGGGGGGGTAAATGGCGCGTCAGCTCTCTACTCTTTTCACAGGAAGTACGGACCTACCTTTTTCTGTAGCTTTGTCACTTGTTTGTCGATGTCGGATAAAATGAGAACGACGCGGGGTTTCTCGCTGTCTTTGGGTCGGAAGCTGTATTGGCGTAGTCGATCCAACAGGCGTTCAATCCATTTATCCAACGAAGGAAAGGAGACGTCATCAGTGCTTTCAAGTGCCAATCGGCAGAATTCTTCGCAATTTCCGAGAATAGCATGCATGTTGTACAGATGAGGTAAATGTTGATTGTAGATCCAATCGTTGTGGTTGGCGTTGGGTGGTACTTTCAACCATTGAAAGAGACCAGCAAATGGCGTGATTAAGCTTTTGAAACGAAGTCGCCTGTCTGTTGTCGTATTTCCTTGAGCAGGCCGACCTCCAGAGGACGGGGCTGCTGCTGAAGACGAGGAAGAAGCTGAGCTGGTGGTCATTGGTTCGTCCATCGCAAGGAAATTGGCGGTTAAAGCTGCGGTCCAATCTTCACCGAGCAAACTCTCCTCTACCATTAAAATAGTATCACTTTCTTTGCTCTTCTTTGCCGTTGTGCGCTTCGTCGTTGTAGCTCGTGCACCAGATGAGCTTGCGGATGATCTCGGAGCTGTCGGCCAAACAATCGGATCAGAAAATGAAGACATTCTTTCAACTACTCTCCCTACAAATTTATCTCTATACAAAATTATAGCCCTAACAAGAGCTGGATATCTGATGGGTTACTCTGATGAGGTAATCATGGAGTTGTGAATTCAAATCGATCAGAATTTCCTCACTCCTCTCATCTCCCACCACCATCGTCATCATCCGGTCGTGTGTGCATTTTTTTGTAACGGCTTTTGTTGAGTCCGAACGAACGAGCGAGGTTTGGAAGTCACCAAAAGAGTATTTTACGGCTGTTTTCGCTCTATGCTATCACAATTCACCAACTTCTAAAGGTAAACATTGTTTTTGAGTGCTTCTTCGAGGTCGTGGTATGTTTTTCTAAAATTTTCTCTCAATCTCTGAAGGTGAATAAATGAGTGAAAGACATAATCTTTTGCGCATGGACGACGACGCGGAAACGGGCTTTCGTTCAGAATTTGGAACTGTTGGCATGCCGTCTCTACCTCCTGCAACTCCTCGGATCAATCATGAGCGAGAAATTTACCCGTACTGCATCGTATGGACCCCGCTACCCATGATATCATGGTTTTTGCCCTTCGTCGGTATGACCCTCCCCCAAATTGCGATGATTTCTTCGGTCAATAATATCTTTCTTCCGCGTTGGTCAGGTCATACCGGAATTGCAGATAGTAGAGGCGTTATTCACGACTTTGCGGGACCTTATCACATTGGTGTTGGCAACTTGGCATTTTCGAAGCCGACCAAATACTTGCAGCTTGATCCTTCCAAATGCTTCGCAGCAAATTGGGATGATGGACTGAAAGAAGGTTGTGATTGCTATCGTAAGCGAATGCATAACATTTGCTGCGATAACTGCCATTCCCACGTGGCGAAGTGCTTGAACGTTATGGCCTACAGTAAGTTTCTAGCTTTCGCCTTCTTTCACTTCGCAATTATTACTTTAGATTGCTGAACAGACAAAGTAACAACGTATGGGATGTTTCATATTGGTGCTTGGGTTTTCTTCTCCGGTCGCTGGGTGAGCTTCGCGTCTTTTATTCGCACATACACTCCATTTGCTATCATCGTAGCAATCATAGTCCTCGCATCGAGTGGAGTCTTTTCGTAGTGCAAACAGCCCCATTCTTTTCTTTCGTATTTATAAATCATAACTATACATGGCGTGATCACAGATGGTCATCACTTACTACATTCTGCAGGGAGTCTCTCTCCTTCAACGACCTATACGCAACGGTCTCTCTCTACTTCAACGTCGTTGCGGTTGAAGGGTTGAAGAAGGGTAAAATCAGATGCCGGTCACTTATTTATGCAACAAATTTACATCATAATCATAATTATGATGATGTTAATTTGTTACCCAAATGATGTAAATCTGCGCACACGCAATAGGCCCTAAAAAGAATCAACAGACCGTACAACACAACCAGCATGAAGTGTAGCCTTCGTGGACAATACTGTCGTGAACTAATCACACACACACGCACTCTCTTGTTTCTTCAAAAGCGGATCACCTCTGCTTTCTTCCCTTCCATTTCTTTGATGTGCACTGAAGGCTTTTGAACCATTAATGGTTCAAAGCTTGATGCTGGAAGAAACAGCCCCCGACGAAAATTAAAACTTGTAGACACTCCCCAAAGGTCAGCTCTGTGTACCATTTTTGACTTTATTTCCGTCACATCTGCAGCGATACGGTCCAATCCAAGCAATGACTGCAGAAGCTTTCCCACTAACAGACTGCCTGCAGGAGGCACATAGTCAACTGCTGTGTGCTTTGCTTTCAGCAATATTCCACGTCGCACACAAATTCCGAGCAGATCTGTTGAATTTTCAGCGAATACGCCAGCACCACTTTGGTCACGAAATCCAACATGAAATGCCTCCAATAGACGCGATCCCCCACTCGCTTTGTAAAGCGTCACTTCTTCTGCTCTGAATGCAGGATCGTTTACCCGCATTTCAGCATTTTCATCGAGAAGCTGCCTGAAGAATACGGTTCCCTTTTCAGGTGCCTTCACTTCATGAATATCCAAAGCAAGGGCGTCCACAGATTCATCACACTCCGCATAAGCAATGTCATACGCACCACTCTGAAGGGCTAAATATTTAGCTGGGATTTTCCAGTCCAAATACTTGAATTGTTGTAGATATGGGGAGATTGTCCACACTGGGTCGACTCCCTTGGCAAAAACAGCTACGTGGGCTGGAGTTACTAGGAAGCATCGAGAATCGAGCCGCACCTTCCACATATTCACCCTGGACGATGCACTTCCCAGTTGAATCTTATTAGCTCTCATTACTTCAACAGGAATAATTATTTTGTGGGATGAGAAGGAGATGGTGCGTTAAAACTTTGACAAATCACTCGAATGCCAAATGGTAAGAGCATGGGACCGCGTTAGGGGATTTCGGAAGCGCCGCGGACGCGAGCGTTTCAGGTGAAGGCCCAAGAAAAAGTTGCTGGGCCCCAACCTCTACGAATGGTTCCATTCGTATATATAAATAATATACATCCGTATATATAAATCATAACTGCACATGGCGTGATCACAGAGTATTCCTACTCTCTCCTTCAACGAGAATATGAATTTTCCATGTACGCGACGATGATGCCCCCAAGAGAGCGTTTCGAAAATTGTCGAAGCGGTTGAAGGGAGATCCAAGATCTTCACGGTTCAACCTGCCAACAACGACGAGTCGTGACAGGTTGGTATAGTATCTTTGATATATTGTCTTCCGATACAGCCATTTCACCGACGAAGGGAAGAATTTATCGTCTGCAAACCTTCCTTATAGGTCTTTCTTGTGGAAATATTTTTCGCAATACGTTGGAACGATCATGGTAGATTTCAATGGAAGCAGTGTAGGACTGACTGCTATGAGAAGGTTATTGAAAGTTGAAGACGAGGATTTCGACGGGGATGGAGATGGAGATGGAGACGATGACTCCTTTGCATTTACCAAAGTAGTTCAGTACATGGGTACGGAAGGAAAATTCCCCAACCACCGCTTTCCTTCTCAGATTGTGATCCCTAAACGGGAAAAGAGCGAGCTATGGACGTGGATTCTTTTCATCCCCTACGGGATTGCCTTCGGCGTCTCGATTGGCTTATACATCGACATGATTTTTCAAACGAGCATCGCTGCGTTTCGCTTCAATGCTCCTGTCGCACTTCTATTCGCGATCTTGTTGGGCTGGAAATTGCGCAAGGCCTATCGTACCCAACGTTTGCGCTCGAACAATCGATACAGTGCTCCCCTTTATTTCTACGCACTCTTCGCGGCCTTTTTATTTTTCATTTTGTTGTCTACTTTCCCATACGATTATGCGGTGAATCCCGGTGGCAAGAACCGAGAAAACACATACAAGGAAGGGGGCAGCCAAATTCATATCTTCGAGCTCAAACTCATTGCAATTGTCATGACCTGGGTGATGTTGTTTGCCGTGGAATGGTCATCGTTGCAGCAATCATTAGATCTCTTGGCAGAGAAGTCGGTGTATCGCTATTATCGTCACAACATCATCACCACCGACTGTGACAGTATCATTCACTACCAAGCCAGTAGCGTCGACATGCGCTCCGATGATCAAAACCTTTCGTTTCACAAACTGTGGCGCTTGGAACGTATTGAAAGTGATAATTTCTATTTGTTTGTGTATGAAACGGTGTTGTTAGGTTTGATGTTGACGGGGGATATCGTGACCTTCAAAGTGGATGGGTTTCTCGGACCGTTGGACACCTGTTTGGCGTTCGAAATCGCCTTGATATGGGTCATTGATTCCACGATCTTTGCGGAAGGAAACAAAATCTTGCATGAAGTGGCCGCCTTCAATCATTGTGTGGTGATATCGGACGATCTGCGGTACAAGATATCGTATGATACGTTGAAAGTGATCGTCACGGCCATGACCACGTTGCTGGCGTCGCTGGTCCTCAAGGGCATGTAGCCGTGAAGAGTCCTTGTATGTGTTTGTTGTGTGCTTCCTTTCGTTTACCCAGCGTCCTCACAGGGGGGGTTGGGCGTCCTCTGCCTTTCCGTTTGTTTTGTTGGTCTTGCAGCTGTTTTACTAAAGTGCGCGCTTTCGTTGTCAAGTTCTTTCGTTGCTTCGTTATTATTCTTGGTGAATCCTGCCAATAACTGTTTCATTTCAATGCAGCCCGTGTACCGTGCACCGGGTGCTGTAAGCTGTAAGCTGTATTATTCTTTAAACTCAAAAGATCCAACCCGAGCGCCCGAGGGAAAAGAACGAGTACTTCGCGCGGGGCGTCACTGACGTGAAGTCGACTTCGCTGTACATGTATATACCATGTACACCGTGGAGGGAGACGGGGAAGCTACAACTACAACAACAAAACTAAGACCTATCACACGATCAACGACTTATCTAGTCAGGAAGGAACGAATACCACCACCGCAGAGAACGTGGGCAGGTTCGTGGGCATAGAGCAGTGGCAGTGTACAGTCCGACAAGATGGAACAACGGAGGTGGGGGGGGGGGAGAGGTCGGAACAATGAAGAAAAGAATACGTGAACTGAAGGGAAGAGGAGGAGGAGGAGACACGGCGAATGCCACATCTGAGACAACAGAGGGAACAGAAGGGCAGAAGACATCCAACCGTTGGCACTCACTGGAGGTGATGGGATGTGGGTGGGTGGGTGAGTGAGTGACATGAACAGGCTGTGGACAGAGGGACACAGAGGACCACAGAGGACCACAGAGGACCACAGAGGACCACAGAGATCCGAGCAAGACAAAAGATAGTGCGAACGAGGGAGGAGGGAGACGGGCGGTGCCACCACACCCGCTGACGAAATACGAAGACAAATATTTCGATCGGCGTAGCGTGAAGATGAACAAACACTGCCCCTCGTCCTCGTCGACAGGAGGAGATGCGATAAAGGATGTGGGAGAGAGTGAGTGAGTGGGGTTGAGCATGGGGCAGGGGCAGTGGCAGGGGCAGGGGAGAATCACGAGTGGAGCCAAGCAAATGTGCCCAGTGTACAGTACTGTACTCAACGATGAAGATAGGAGCGATTTGGTGTTTCTTGTCGTTTCTCCGTTTCGACGCGGACGGGCAGACGAGACGGCAGAGAGTCCGCACTCGCCGCACCCTTTATATCCAGTGCGAGTGAACGCCACGACAGCGCACACGAGAAGAAAAGAGACACAACAACGAGAGTGAGATAAACACGACACAGCACCGCGCACGACAAACCGACACATTATTTGCTCACAGGAGTCAGCGTCAACGGAAAAGAAACGAATATATCTATATATGCCACCAGGAATCTACGGTGCGCATAGCTACCGCAACACAACAAACGCATTCCCCCCCCCCAGGGCGGCGCGTGTGTGTTTAGTCGTCCTGGGTGGACTGACAGACGAAAGAAATGAAGAACGAACAGGACAACGAAGAGAGAGCGAAACGAACGAGGACTACCGAGCACTGAGCACTGAGCACTGACGAAGGCACCGAAGTACCCGTGCGCAAATGAACACGCCAGAGGATAGATTCCCCTTCTGATTGCTCGACGACGATCGACATGCCGGTGCTGGCTGCCCTCCACCTGCTGTCGTTGGGGTGGGGACAGAGTGACAGCTGCAGCCATTGCCGCAGAGACAGTGACAGTGCCAGCGACAGTGCCAGTGACAGTGACAGTGACCGTGGGACAATGAGACGGAATCTCTCTGGACGGTGTGACGTACAGCCAATGAATGATGCGGGTCGCTCTTGATTTGGTTGCAACCGTGGCACCGCGCTTGACGCATACGCGCACTGGTGCACGGGAAAAGGAAAGAAATCAGAAGAAGAAGAACCAAGAGCAAAGAGGTGTTCAACGTGGAAGGAGGAGAGAGAGGCGGACGGCGGTGGAGACTACGGAGAGCAGAGAAAGGGCGAGAGAAGCTACTGAGGGAGCCAGCCGGAGAGGAAGGCGGGGGTGGGGGAATAAAGCAAACACACACGTACACACGTACACACGTACACAGCGTCAACTAACACAGCCACGAGAGGCCGTGGAGGCAGGATAACGTGGATCACTGGATGATACAGTGGCAGCCCACTTTATTATGCGACACGACGGCGGGGGAGGAATCGATACCGGTGGTGGACAGACCGCGGACCGTCTGTTGTCGATGGACGGGCGATCGTTCGACGGAGGAGGACGTCGGACGAGATGAATTGCTGCGAATATTGAACGACGGCTTCCACGACAATTTACGAGTCGTGAAACTGCGCAACAAGGCCTCTTGTCCATGATGCAGCGACTGTCGATCGGGATGCTCTTCGGCAGCGGCGGTCAATCCATCTTCGATATGGACTTTTAGCACTTCCACACGGTTACGTAACCGTTGGAAGTTACGTAACGTGTTTTGTTCGGTCGCAATACGACGTTCGGCGAAGGGTTTCGAGGCTTCCATCGCTCCGTCCTTGTCGTCGTCGTCGTCGCCGTCGATGACTTCATCGCTGCCATCGCCACCTTTCAACAGATTCAACGCGCTGATGCCCAACGACGTCTCACGATGAAACATGAACGACGCATACGACGACGACAGCGTCTTCAAGATATGCGGTGACGTGAAGGCTTCCAAACACGATTCCGCGTGGTCGATGACTTCCAACAACACGTGCACTTGCGCCAAGCTTTGGACAAACTCAAACGCCGATTCCGCGTACACGAAACCGTCGGCGAAGGCACCGGACGTCACGGCCAAGGCGGCCGCTTTCAATTCAAACTTGAAGGCCTTGGCCTTGTCGTTGGCTTGTCGGTAATGAAACGCCAAGCTACACACGAGACACGCACACACACGCACGTACACAGGCATAACGATCAAGATACCGCAGACAACAGCGGGCCATCGTCGTCGTCGTCGTCGTCACCGTACCTGGGGTAAAACGGACGCAAATTCTCCGCGTATTCTTCTTCTAAGAAGCGTGCCACCGACAAATGCTGCCCCGCCGCATCACTATATATGGAAGCATCACCCACAAGGACACACAACAGCGGGTCAGTAATCACTCAGCCCACCCACACAAACACACACAGCCACACACAGCCACACACAGTCACATCGTCGGTGGCACCTACCTGGGCATGATCATTTCATACAGCGTCTTCTGCAACAGTTCGTTTTGAAACGCATACACTGCCGTGGGAGACTCCATCACACAGTAAATGAAACCACTCTTCTCTAACTCTTCCAGAATCTGTGCCAGGGGTCGTTTGGTCGCGTTCGCGTCTCCTTTGCGGCTGACGCCCGTGTCACCCGGTGCCAGCACGTAATTGTTGCCGTTGCTGTTGTTCCGTACACGCGTGGTGTTCAAGACTTCGCTGTTGCGGGTGGTATGCAAGTCTTCGTCGATGTCGTTGTTGTTGTTGGCCGTGCCGCCGTTGGCGTGTTTCCCACCACCGACCACCAGGGCAGCGTTGCGTGGCGTGCTGGTGGTGGCATTCGTCACATTGGCCCACGCCGCCGCTTTCGCACTGGCGGTCGCCGCATGATCTCGACCCGCAGCCGCGCGAGGGGTTCGTTTCGTATCGACGGCCAATACTTCTAACAGATGCGGGGTGAATTCGAAACCGACGACACTGGCCAATTTCACGATCCGACGCGCCTCCGCATCCAACAGGTCCAAGCGACAATGAATCAAGGTTTT
>SMOI01000740.1:0-11694 GCA_008000375.1 Poteriospumella lacustris | reverse complement strand
TTCGGTCTCCGACGAGACCTCCGAATATATCTCGTACTTTGATTACAACGCGGAGTCCGACAATGACGAGGTCTATGCGTATTTAATGTGATGGCTGACCATCGCGATGTGGTGTCCCCAGAACAACATACTTGTAAGCCAAAAGCAACTGCATCCTCGTACTTGTAGACAATGTGTGGGTGCGCAATCATGGTGTAGCTTCGAATTCATGGTACACGTGTGTGAACGGTGACGGAGGATGCGTCTGTGTGAACAACAGGTATGCAAGGGATGCTGCATCGGTTTCAAAGATATGATTTTGTTTCAACCAGAGACGTATAAAGGGAATTGCCACTGGATATGAGGCCTTGCTCAATAAAGAAAAGAATTCCTCTTGCATGTCTCCTGTGGGTGGGTACGGCAATACCCCCGATTAGCCCCTCTCTCATATCAGTGTGAGAACGAATAATGGACACGCCCACACCAATGCAGCTGCGTTGACACTATCCTCACAATATCCCTCCCGCACTGTACAGTATGGACACCGGCACACCCATCTGGAGGGATTGCGCAATGTCGGTTAAACACCGTTGTAGGCATATTAGACAGTACATACAACGTTCGAATAAACCTTCCGCTTGTTAGTTTGGGTTTCTCGCAATCAAACAAAAAGCAAGGGCGAAAAAAGGAGGGTCTCACCAGTCGCCCAGCATCACTTCGAAGCATCGTAATATGAACAATACTCGCATGTGCTTCTACCCCCTGTTAGGACCACTGCAGGATGATGGGACCACTGCTCATGTAGCATGATGGGACCACTGTATTCATTCAGCAATGGTTAACTATCAAACAGGACATATGCCACCACCATAGCAACACCTGACTGATAGTTGTGCGGCAACACACAAAAACGACACAGGTGGCACAGTCCGTGTCGCATTCACTCGAGGGATGATTTACTCCCCACACTTCTAGTGCCCTTGCTTGAAGAACCCTCCCTTTCTTTGCTTGACCTCCTTTTCCTCGTATTCGAATCCTCCTTTTCGATTGACCACGTGACAAGATAGATGTGATGAACTGGCGGTTCGACAGATCCAAACACATTGATATCAAGAACAAACCAGTATCACGAGAATGGCCGCACATGGCTTCGCAACCGTTTCCGATGCCACGATACGTGGGGCGTTAGAAGTATGGTTTTGTAACCGGAAGCAAGCTCTGATCATCTATGGGCCGATCGGAGACTGGGATGTTACTGACGTGACGGACATGGAGTTTCTTTTTGCAAATCGAATGGAATTTAATTCGGACATCAGTCGATGGGATGTGAGCAATGTCATCAACATGGCAGGAATGTTTAGGCGATGTTCGATGTTCAATCAACCGTTGAACGCTTGGAACACGACCAACGTACGAAATATGTCGTTGATGTTTGCTGAGGCATCATCGTTCAACCAGACACTCGACCATTGGGATACATCGCATGTGACAGACATGTCCAACCTATATTCATATGCTACGGTCTTCAATCAGACGTTAGCAGCATGGGATGTAGCGCAGGTTACCGATATGAGTGGTATGTTTTCGAATGCCGAGTCGTTCAATCAGCCGCTGGCGACATGGGATGTCAGCAAAGTGACGACCATGGCGAATATGTTTTGCAATACGCCGTCATTCAATCAGCCGTTGAACGAATGGATTGTCGCGCAAGTGACTGATATGGAGGGTATGTTTTATGTTGCCGAGGCTTTCAATCAGCCGTTGGCGTCATGGGATGTTGGCAATGTGACGACAATGCTAAATATGTTTGGCAATGCACTGGCCTTCAATCAGCCTTTCACGGCATGGAATGTTTCGAAGGTATTCGATATGAAGGGTATGTTTGCCGGTGCAGAGTCCTTCAATCAGCCGTTAGCGTCATGGGACGTCAGCAATGTGACGACAATGCTAAATATGTTTGGCAATGCACTGGCCTTCAATCAGCCATTGGCCGCATGGAATGTTGCCCAGGTAAACGATATGAAGGGTATGTTTTCGAATGCCGACTCCTTCAATCAGCCGTTGGCGACATGGGACGTCCGCAACGTTACGACAATGGCGAATATGTTTTTCAATGCGTTGGGATTTGATCAGCCATTGAACGCCTGGGACGTATCCTCCGTGCAGGATATGCACCGTATGTTCCGTGACGCCCAACTGTTCAACCAGCCGCTAGCCGAGTGGAACGTGACCAACGTTACGGACATGTCAAATATGTTTCGTGGCGCTGTGGCCTTCCAGCAATCGTTGCGAACATGGACCGTGGCACCGACAACCAACATTAAGGACATGTTCGATGACACCTTCGACGTTCTCTGGCGTCCACGAGGTCGACGCTTTGGTCTCCTGCCCGAGACGGTTTTGTTTTCAGACGCCTACATGGATCTGTTGCCATTATCCACACTATTACAAGGCTTGTATGAGCGACTACCCATAGACATTTGCCGTGAGATACGACGGACCCTGTGGGAACCTCTCACTGATCGAACCTTAAGGAGTGCCGTGAGAGTGTGGAAGGATGAGTCGTGTGGTCAATATGGTCCGATCGAGTTGTGGGACGTACGACTAGTGACAAATATGAATCGACTGTTTCACAAAGCGCACCGTTTTAATGCTGACCTGTCTCGCTGGGATGTCAGCAATGTGACGTCGATGCAGAAACTGTTCGCCCGCTCGCGCGCCCACATGTCGCGGTTTAATGCTAACATTGGGACCTGGGACGTGAGCCAGGTGACCGATATGAGAAAAATGTTCGATGGCTGCTTATACTTCAATCAGCCACTCGACCGTTGGGACGTGTCCAATGTGCGATGTATGGGACGGATGTTTCGGGACTGTTGGGAGTTCAACCAGGCGATTGGAGAATGGTCAGTGGGGCGTGTCGAAGACATGAACGAGATCTTCTGTGGTTGTAAAGCATTCAATCAGCCATTGGGCAGCTGGGACGTGTCTTCGGTAGTGAATATGCGGGGTATGTTTCATGAAGCGGAGGTGTACAACCAAGATGTGTCGGGGTGGTCGGTGGGTCGTGTGCGGAACATGAGCAATATGTGGTTTGGGGCGAGGTCGTTCAACCAGTCGTTGTCCGATTGGGATGTGTCGCAAGTCCGAGCAATGGACAATATGTTTGCTGAGGCGAAGGCGTTCAACCAGTCGCTGTTGTTGACGTGGAACGTATCCCGAGTGGTTACGTGCCAATACATGTTTACCGGGTCCGGTATACAGAACACGGAGTACACAAAGTTTCCACAGTGGGACACGGAGATGCGGGCAAGTGCATGGGCCAGTCAGGCGGCTGTTGAGAACGACGGCTTTGAATCATTATCTGACAACTCGGGCCCCGACGATGTCTCGGACGCCGGTCAAGATGCTGTATAGTGTACTAAAAGGTGGCCACACGAGGTACGAGTTAGAACGAATCGTGGTGGCTAACGATCGCGGAAAGGCGTCGCCAATGCGCCATTGTTGTAAACAATACGTAAATGCATCATCATACGTGTACTATTAATTGTCGGGTATCCTCTGTGTCAAAGGCACGGGAGAATGCATCTGCTGGAACGACGAGTATGTTCGTATCATCTTCCATGGGTACCCTTGGGCCGTTGGGCTGGGATCATGTGTTCCCTCCATCGCTGGGTGTTGGTTGGAGCGTCACAGCGGCTCTGACAGCGGCTCTGATCGGTACGCCACTTGGCCAGTACCATGGGCAGTTCTGAGAACTCATGACTGTCACTCATTGACATCCCTCACACCGAGTACCCATCACAGTGCACTATGCAAACCGACAGAACCTTATCATGCCGATTTTACGGGAATTTATCGAACCGTTTCGAGGTTGCTCCAGGGCGTTGGAACGGTTTTCGGCGTGTTGGAGTTGAGAGGTTGAAGATGGTTCTTCAAGCAAGGGTTCTACCGCTTCAACAGTCGCCAGTGGGGCGGGTAAGTTTCCAATGAGGGCTGTCAAGTGCTGGTAGCTGCTGCGAACATCATTGATTACGCATTGCATCAATGTTATACTTGTGATCCCTCACCTCCGAATGTGAAATGTAATGGGGCCATTGCAAAGAAATAACAGCGCTACTGGCATATACAGCAGACGGAACATCTACTGGCTGGGGACGGTGCAGCGACCAGCCCCATCATCTGGCGACAAACGACAAGTGTCCCAAAACACAGATGACACAGACTACATGTGACATGTGACATATGACATGTGACATTCATTCGAGAGCCCTCTTCTTCTTGTGGACGCGAGTCACGCGATTATCAAATCCTCGTTTTCTTGAACGTGTGAGCTGGTGGTAGATAAGGTGAACTAGCCATTTGACAGACCCAAAAACATTGAAATCAAGGACAGACCAGATCAAGGCCTCTATCACTGCCATGGACTCACCGAACTTTGTACCTGTTACCAATGGTACGATACGTGGGGCGATGTGGTTATGGAATAACAACTGGGAGCAAGCTCTGGTCATCTATGGTCCCATCGGAGACTGGGATGTCAGTGGCGTGACGGATATGTCGTGCTTGTTTGAGAATCGAAGTGACTTTAACGACGATATCGGTCGATGGGATGTGAGCAATGTGACGTCCATGACAGCCATGTTTAAGAACTGCAAGTTGTTCAATCAACCATTGAATGCTTGGAATGTAGCCAAGGTGAGTGATATGTCGTCGATGTTTGATGGGGCATTGTCTTTCAACCAGCCACTCGACCATTGGGACACGTCGCATGTGACCGACATGTCCAACCTCTTTAATAAGGCTGCTGCCTTCAATCAGTCATTGGCGACGTGGAATGTCGCGCAGGTGACCGACATGAGCGGTATGTTTTCTGATGCGAAGGTCTTTGATCAGCCATTGGCGGAATGGGACGTCGGCCACGTCATGAGAATGTCGAAGATGTTCGCCTATGTGCCGTTATTCAATCAGCCATTGGCGGCATGGAATGTTGCGCATGTCATTGACATGGGTGGTACGTTTTCTGGTGCGGAGCAGTTCAATCAACCGTTAGCGACATGGGACGTCGGTAACGTTACAAATATGTCATATATGTTTGCCCATTTGCCTATATTTAACCAGCCATTGGCAACATGGAACATTTCCAAGGTTGCCACTATGTCCGCTATGTTCTGTGACACCGAGGTATTCAATCAGCCGTTGAACGCCTGGGACGTATCCTCTGTGCAGGATATGAACCATATGTTCCGTGACGCCGAACTATTCAACCAGCCGCTAGACGAGTGGAACGTGACCAACGTCACGGACATGTCGAACATGTTTCGTCGCGCTGTGTCCTTCCAGCAATCGCTGCGAACTTGGACCGTGGCACCGACTGCCAACATTGAGAACATGTTCGATGACACCGTCGACGTGATCTTGCGTCCACGTGGTCGACGCTTTGGTATGCTACCTGAGACTACAACATTTTTAGATGGGGACATGGCTCAGCTGCCACTGGCCACACTATTGCACGGCCTGTATGAGCGGCTACCACTAGACATTTACCGTGAGATACGGCGAACCCTATGGACCCCCCTCAATGATCGAACCATAAGATATGCCATCAGAGGAAAGTACCGAAGCTCTTGCCCTACATATTGGCGGTGTGGTCCGATCGAACTGTGGGACGTACGACAAGTGACAAACATGAACTTACTGTTTGCCGAGTTTTCACGATTCAATGAAGACTTGTCTCGATGGGATGTGAGCAACGTGACGTCGATGCAGCTGACGTTCGCTGGCTGTGAGCGGTTTAATGGCAACATCAATACCTGGAACGTGCGCCAAGTGACCGACATGCAACAGACGTTTGATGGCTGCAAGTGTTTTAATCAGCCACTCGACCGTTGGGATGTGTCCAATGTTCGCTGTATGCGACAGATGTTCGTTGGTTGTGAGCAGTTCAACCAGGCGATTGGTCACTGGTCAGTGGGACGTGTCGAAGACATGAGCGACATGTTTGCCGGCTGTAAAGCGTTCAATCAGCCATTGGGCGACTGGGATGTGTCGTCGGTGGTGGATATGCGGGGTATGTTCAGAGGGGCAGAGTCGTTTAACCAGAATGTGTCGGGTTGGTCAGTGGGTCGGGTACGGAACATGAGCGAAATGTGGTGGGATGCAAATGCGTTCAATCTGTCGTTATCTCCGTGGAACGTGTCGCAAGTTCGAGTAATGGACGGTATGTTTCATGGGGCAGTAGCCTTCAACCAGTCGTTGTTAACGTGGGACGTATCACGAGTGGTGATATGCCGCAATATGTTCAGTGATTCTGGAATACAGAGGAAGGAGTACACAGAATTTCCACAGTGGGACGCGAAGATGCGAGCAAGTGCATGGGGAAGGCAGTCTGATCTAGAAGATGAAGGTAGCAACTTCAAACCTGAATGCCATTCAGACCCTGACGACGCCTTGGTGTCTGAAGAAACTTCGCAATTCTACAACGGCCCTAACTCCGGCGAGACCTCGGACTCCGAACATGACTCGACCTTCGAAAGTGACTCGGCCATCGAAGATACTTCGGACTCCAAAGAGACCTTGGACTCTGAAGATGACACTATCATCACAGGTCTCGCGGCGGGTGCTATGTGACGCTCTTGTCACCCTGTTGATGATGACTCTGGATGTGTTTCCTGTGTCCCAAAAACCGTCATTGACGTGAGCAACATGTTCGACGACGACAAAGACCGACGCCGACAATGGCCGTTGCTTTCGTACAGGGATTCAATGTGTACAGGTAGGTGTCAATACAAGTAACTATTACAAGGATGGAGGATGGACGGTGGTTTCGCAAGCAAAGGTCCGCTCGTAGGAAAATACAACATTGCATCATACAGGACCACATCGCGTTGCAGTTGGTATGTTTGACTTTGATTGCTGTCTACTGTGTAGCGACGATGAAATGACGACAAGTGACAAGTACCTACACAGTGTTGACACAGGTGACACAGTCCGTGCCGCATGCCCTCGAGGGATGCCTTCCCCCCACTTCAACCCTTGCTTGAAGAACCATTCCTTCCCTCCTTCCTTCCTTCCTTGTGGACGTGCGTCACTCGCTCAGGGAATCCTCTTTCTTTTGACATGTCAAGGTGAAGTGGCGAGCAAAGCAAGTGCACCATGTTTCTGATACACGTGTGAAGGACAGTCACATCAAACGTAACAAAACCCCAGAGAAGAATTGTACGTTTACCAGGGCAATGGACACGCCACGAATCGACCGACTCACGGATACCACGATACGTAAAGCGGTGGCGTTGTGGTTCCGCAACTGGAACCAAGCTGTGGCAATTTACGGCCCCATTGGAGACTGGGATGTCAGTGGCGTGACTGATATGTCGAAATTAATTTGGGATGCGGTGCTGAGCTATGCGTGGCCGCACTCTATGGAAGACCCCGAGTGCTTTGACGACGATATCAGTCGCTGGAATGTGAGCAATGTGACAAACATGACAAAGATGTTTATGGGCTGTAAGTCGTTCAATCAACCGTTGAACGCTTGGAATGTTGCCAAAGTGAGCGATATGTCGTCAATGTTTGATGAGGCAACGTCGTTCAACCAGCCACTCGACCAGTGGGACACGTCGCATGTGACAGACATGTCCAGCCTCTTTACTAAAGCTGCTGCCTTCAATCAGCCATTGGCAACATGGAATGTTGCACAGGTGAAGGATATGAGGCGTATGTTCTCTGGTGCGAAGGTCTTTAATCAGCCGTTGGCGACATGGAACGTCGCAAATGTGACCCACATGTCGGATATGTTCGATGAGGCGTCGGCCTTTAATCAACCGTTGGGAGCGTGGAACGTTTCGCAGGTGGCAAGCATGTGGCAGATGTTCAGAAATGCATCTGCGTTCAATCAGCCCCTAGACACATGGAATGTGACCAATGTACGCTGTATGTGGAGAATGTTTGCAAACGCCTGTTCGTTTCAGCAGTCCCTACGAACGTGGGCGGTGCAGCCGAAGGCGTTAATTGATGAAATGTTCGATGATACCTTCGAAGTGGCGTTGCGTCCACGTGGTCGTCGCTTTGGTTTACTCCCCACCACTGTACTGTTTGCGGACGGGGACATGGATCGATGACGACCTTGTTACGAGGTCTCTATGAGCGGTTACCGCTTGATGTTTGTAGAGTAGAGATATGGCGAACCATGTGGGAACCTCTCACTGACAGAACTATTCAGCAAGCCGGTAGCAATGCAGAGAAAAGCGGGTCTCATTGGCGGTGGGGTCCGATCGAGTTGTGGGACGTACGACGAGTGACAAACATGGATCGACTGTTCTACGGCGCATACCTATTCAATGCCGACCTGTCTCGGTGGGATGTGAGCAACGTGACGTCGATGCAGGAGATGTTCTCGCGTGCTGCATCTTTCAACGGTGCCATCAATAACTGGAGCGTGAGCCAAGTGACTAACGTGCGCGGCATATTCGATGGTTGTTTTCGATTCAATCAGCCACTCGACCGTTGGGACGTGTCCAATGTCCGCAGTTTGGGACGGATGTTTGCCTACTGTCTGCAGTTCAACCAGGCGATTGGCATCTGGTCGTTGGGTCGAGTCGAAGACATGAGCGAGTTGTTGTTGGGATGTAGAGCGTTCAATCAGCCGGTGGGTGACTGGGATGTGTCCAATGTCCGCTGTATGCGACGGATGTTCTCTGACTCTGAGCAGTTTAACCAGGCGATTGGTCACTGGTCGGTGGGGAATGTCGAAGACATGAGCGAGATGCTCTCAGACTGTAAAGCGTTCAATCAGCCGTTGGGCAGTTGGGATGCGTCGTCGGTGGTGGATATGCGGGGTATGTTCAGAGGAGCGGAGATGTTCAACCAGGACGTGTCAAGGTGGTCGGTGGGTCGAGTCGAAGACATGAGCGAGATGTTCAAGGAGGCAAGGTCGTTTAATCAGCCGTTGGACCGATGGGATGTGTCTCAGGTCCGTTTGATGAACGACATGTTTAGGTGTGCCCAGGTCTTCAATCAAGATGTTTCGGGGTGGTCGGTGGGTCGCGTGCGGAACATGAGCGGAATGTGGTGGGGTGCGAAACGGTTCAACCAGTCGTTGTCGGGTTGGGATGTGTCCAACGTGGTGCGATACGGCTGCGTAATCCGTGGCAGCGGGATGCGCAAAAAGAACCTTCCCCACTGGGTGGTTGGCAGGGCGTTGCGAACGAAGTTACAGGCGGTTGCTGATGCTGAGCATGATTCCGTCACCCATGGCGAGTTTGCCTAATAGCTATGTAGTGGTGTACTTGAAAAGAAACGATGGTTCACTAAAGTGAAAGGATTAGTTACTTCATGTGGAAGCAGGGAATTGTAATAATCGACTCATAATTGACGCCAGAGTACGTGTAGAAACCAGCCCAATCAACCAGCACACGAACTACTTTCCCTCACTCTCCGGGCACCACGAAAGTATCCTCTACCACATCGATATCGACAATACTTTCGTTCGCCATACACGAAGCATCCGTTCCGTTGCTGGTACTTTTGCGGCGACAAACCCAACAACAGATTTGGTGACAAACGACAACTTCCACAAGAAGGCAGAGGTGACACAGGTGGCACAGGTGACACAGTGACATTGACAATTGAGGGATGACTTTCGTCTCAAATTAGTGCCCTCGACCCTTCCCTTCTTTGTTTGACCTCCTTTTCCTCGTATTCGAATCCTCCTTTTCGTTTGACCTCGTGACATGATAGATGTGTGAACTAGAGGCAGACAATCACTTTCACTTTAACAAGAGCCAAACTCGAAAGACAGATCAGTGCAAGGCTTCTATCGCCCCAATGGCTGCACACTCTTTCGTCGGCGTCAACGATTCCACGGTACGTGGAGCGTTGGATTTGTGGTTTACCAACAGGGAGCAAGCTATGGTAATTCACGGCCCCATCGGAGACTGGGATGTCAGTGCTGTGACGAATATGTCGAACTTGTTTGAGAATCGAAGTTACTTTCGCGAGGATATCAGTCGATGGGATGTGAGCAACGTGACGAACATGTCAGCCATGTTTAGAAACGCCACGATGTTCAATCAACCGTTGAACGCTTGGAATGTGGCCAAGGTGAGCAATATGTCGGCAATGTTTAGTGAGGCATCATTTTTCAATCAGCCACTTGACCATTGGGACACGTCGCAAGTGACAACAATGACCAACCTTTTTAACGACGCTTCTTTCTTCAATCAGTCATTGGAAGCATGGAATGTTGCACAGGTGAATGATATGGGCGGTATGTTTGCTGGTGCCGAGTCCTTCAATCAGCCGTTGGCGACATGGGACGTCGGCTATGTGAGGAATATGTTCCAAATGCTTGCCGACACGCCAGTGTTCAATCAGCCATTGGCGGCATGGAATGTCGCCCAGGTGAACAATATGAGCGGCATGTTTCACGGCGCCGAGATCTTCAATCAGCCGTTGGCGACATGGGACGTCGGCAACGTTACGACTATGTCGTATATGTTTGCCGACACGCCAGTGTTCGATCAGCCATTAGGAACGTGGAATACGGCGCAGGTTACCGATATGAGTGGTATATTCTCTGTTGCCGAGTCCTTCAATCAGCCGATAGCTACATGGGACATCAGAAAAGTGACGAGGATGTCGTATATGTTTTCCGCTACCCGGGCGTTCAATCAGCCATTGAACTCATGGGACGTATCCTCGGTGCAGGATATGAACCATATGTTCCGTGAATCTGAACTATTTGACCAGCCGCTTGACGCATGGAATGTGACCAACGTCACGGATATGTCAGCCATGTTTCATGACGCTGTGTCCTTCAAGCAATCGTTGCGAACATGGACCGTTGCATCGACTACCAACATTGAGAACATGTTCGATGACACGTTCGACGTTCTTTTGCGACCACGTGGTCGACACTTTGGTGTCTTGGCCGACACAGTGCCGTTTGAAGACGGGGATATGGATCAGCTGCCATTGGCCACAGTGCTTTATGGCTTCTATAGGCGGCTGCCAATGGACATTTGCCGTGAGATACGACGGACCCTGTGGGAACCGCTCACTGATCGAACCATAACAAATGCCGTGAGAAAATGGAAAAACGGCTCAAATCTTCAATGGGGTCCGATCGAGTTGTGGGACGTACGACAGGTGACAAATATGAATTTCGTGTTTCGCAATGAGCTCGCATTCAACGAAGATCTGTCTCGGTGGGATGTGAGCCATGTGACGTCGATGCAGCTGACGTTCGATTGCTGTGAGCGTTTTAACGGCAACATCGGTGCCTGGAACGTGAGCCAAGTGACTGATATGCGAGGCATGTTCACTGCATGTAAGGATTTCAATCAGCCGGTGGGTGACTGGGATGTGTCCAATGTTCGCTGTATGCGGCTGATGTTTGCTGACTGTGAGAAGTTCAACCAGGCGATCGGTCACTGGTCAGTGGGACGTGTCGAAGACATGAGCGAGATGTTCTCCGGCTGTAGAGCGTTCAATCAGCCGTTGGGTAATTGGGACGTGTCGTCGGTGGTGGATATGCGGGGTATGTTCAGAGGGGCAGAGTCGTTCAACCGGGAAGTGTCTGGTTGGTCGGTGGGTCGTGTAAACAATATGAGCGCTATGTGGTGTGAGGCAAGGTCGTTTGTCTCCGTGGGCTCTAGCCTAGCGGGTGCGACGATAATCGCAAAAGGCCTGCGTAAGAGAGGGTTGTGATGTTAG
>SMOI01000739.1:0-11700 GCA_008000375.1 Poteriospumella lacustris | reverse complement strand
TCTTCAGTGTCCCAACGTACTTCGGAACGCGTTTCTCGCGGAAAAGCGCGTTTTCAGAACGTCATGTTCATGTTCATAGGACAGTACAGCACTGTACTGGCGGAAGTGGGTTGACATTGGTTGACATTATTTGCACCAATTTCGAAGCCCCCTGTTATAACTAAGTCAGAGTTCATCCAGGCCGCGCCACGATAAAAAGGCCTACTTTTATTGTCTACTCTCTCTACTGTCCCCGACTCTTTCATAGTTATCGCCGTCATGGTCAACTTTATCCAAGCTTCTTCGCCAAATACGCCAGCAGATCAAGCATCTTCGTGTGCGTCTCGTCTTGCTGCATTGACACTGGAAAAAATCGTCAACGAAAACTTGCACCGTCAGGTGAACAAGGTGAGTCGCTGTATGATAGGCCCTTACGATTTGTTCTCATCAACTTGTCTCTTCGCAGGGGGGTATGATGCTGAATGATCCTATTGTGAAGTTTCAGTCATCTTATGAGCCCGATGTCAGCATTGAGTTCTACATCCAACGCATTTTCAAGCATTCCAAGTGCAGTGATTCTTGCCTGATCATTATGCTGGTTTACATCGATCGATTGATTGAAAACCACGGCTTGGTTCTCACTAAGTTGAATGCTCATCGCATGATTATCACTAGTCTTATGGTGGCAGCCAAGTATCACGACGACTTGTTCTACAACAACGCCTATTTCGCGAAGTTGGGAGGCATCCCCTTGCCTGAATTGAACATGTTGGAGGTTGAGTTTTTGAAGCTTCTCGATTTTTCCATGTTTGTCCATGCGAATTTGTTCGAGAAGTATCAATCCCAATTGCAAAGCTATCAAATGTACTTGCAATTGCAATATTCTCCTTCGTCCACTGCTGTCAGACCCATCGGATCACCATATAGTCATCAATGTGAAAATGCGTTCCACTTTTCCCCTCATCGTTATGTTCACGATCATCAACCGTCAAACACCGGATACTTTGTCGCACAGCAAAGCAGCAGTCCTTTGGAGACAATGAACGCCTCTACTTTCGTGTTTCCATCGTGTTTTACTGGCTCCAGTCACAGTTGCCAGACGAACATTCCATCTCCCGATCTCATGCAACACACTTCTGCTTCTCTTCTTTTCGACCACAGTAATCTCCACGGTTATTCGGGCGCCATTCCCGCTCACCACATCTATCACGACCAGCAGACCCATCAAATGATGCATGGTGCTCACATGGTCCCTGTTGCCCCAGTCGCGTCTTTACCTCATCCCATTGGCCATCAGCAACACAGCAGCGCGCTTCATCCGTTTCATCAACATATCGCGTACGCTACTACTGCTCATGCTGTTCATCACGCCGTCCTTGTTCCTTCCGCACCAGCTCCGACTGTGGTGGTAGTCACTCCCATGCCAGCTGGTCATGCGCCAGCCTTGGTGGACACCTCCATTCAAAGTGGTCACGCGAACAGCATGTCGGCATCGTATCCTCCGTCGACGTTTATCCCTTCGCTTTCCTCGTCTTTCCACCCCATCCACAATCATCAACCCCACTACGCAATGTCGTCGGCTTCGCTTCCTTATCTCCATCCCGCTCATTTGATTCAGCCTTACCATTCGTTAATCACCGTGGGCTTCTAGAGGGGGAGCTAAAAACAATGTGCTCGCCGTTGCGGGTTTGCTTTGTTCGTTTCCCTTCCGCAGATACGTCTGCGTGTTCTCAGTTTTAGTTCTCTTTCTAATCACCTATCGTGGTCTTTCCTTGAAGGTGCATATTTCTCATCGCACAAACCTGCTACAACAAGAAGAGATTCAGAGTGTTGGACCACAAGCTTTTGTTCTCATTTTCTCTCTCACTCTCTCGGTGGAAAAGCACTTTGGTTTTTTCCATTTTCCATGTTACCATCTCTTTTTATCTTTGTGTTCTGCCCTCCTCATTGTTGTCTCTGGTGTCCTCGCTTAGTGGGAGTGAGTGTGCATCATCTCCGGCACTCGTTGCTGTGATGCAGTCGTTCGAGCGCCCCACAACTACTTCACGACCGAAGAGCGCATCGGATCGTACTGCACATTATTAAAATATTATTATCATCATCATTGTTTGGAGGCATCGTTTGTGCGTCGTTGTTGATTTTTTTCCTTGGTGTTTTTTGTTTCCCATTTATTCGGCCTGTCGTTGGTTGTTACGTACGTCTGATCCAGTGTGTTTGTTTGCTATGGTCGATATTCCTGTCGTGTCTGCTCGATGAATCATTTGTTGTCAGTCTGAAAGTTTCTCACTGTGCAGCGTTCTCCGTGTCTGCATAAGACTATTCATCCTGAGCAGTATTGCACCTGCGAGTTTTTTTCTATGGAATCACCCTTGTTTACAAACAGCATCGAAGTGCTATGATAGGACCTCCCAAGCTCCTTTTCTTGCTTCCTGATCTGTCGATTGGTCACTTTGAGTGTGCTGCGCTCTGCAAGACGCGTTTGCCCTCCTTCCTTCCTTCTTCTCCTCTCCCTCTCCTCTCCCTCTCCTCTCCTTTCCTTCATCACGTTCATTGAAGTCCCTTGTTCTCTCAGCCTTGCATCTTTCAGCACTTCCTCCTCTCAGACAAATCATTGTCCACAGTGCTTCTCATGTCGTCGACAGTCTCTCTGCAGGTGCCATTTCTTCGTGCTGATGATTCGTTTCTTTGTCTTTTTTCCTGTGCTCAAATCGAATTCCTCCTGCCATTCTGCTTTTCCCAATCTGCCATGAACCTGAAGTTGTTGTCTGCGTGAGGTTACAACTGCACGTTCGTGTGTTGCTCTTCCGTTTGCCCTATGTTCGGTTCCCTTCATGCGCGGTTGCTGTCCAGTCATTTGCGCTACTCACTCAGTGCCAACGGCATATGTCTCACATATTTTAATCGGCAAGAAACGTCATCGCTTTGTTCTCTCCTTCATTTGCAGATCGACGTGATATGTGCGCGTACATGCCAGCTTTCTCTTTCAATTCGTTTTACTTTCGTCAGTTCGCATCTTCTGTCTTGAAGCTGTTCGACCGCCGACGATGTTGTCGTAGAGAGTCATCCGCGAAGTCATGTTTGAGCCAGAAGAAGCAATCAGCGATCATTGCCAATTTTAGATGGATGGTCTCTGGTTTGTTTCTTTGTTTCGTCTCGAAGTTTTTCCCCACAAGCCACCAAACTGCGGGTTTCTAATCCACTCGATTTATCGTTGCACAGAATACGACCGATTCTTTTCGTGATAGTTTCCCATTTCCCATTGATTTTAGCTTCTGTTTTATATTTGTGTGTGCTCGAGTTTTACGTGATGTGTGTTGTCTGAAGCGTAATTGCGCGTGCGTGTTTCCTTTCTTCGTGGATAGTATACCATTTGTTGCACACCACTGAAAACATTCCCTTTCCATCACCATCACCCTCCTCCTTCCTCGATCGCCCTCGGTTACACCGGCCTTTTTCCTCATTGATTCTGCATATGGCCATCCCACAAATGGTGAGGTCTTGAGGGGACAGCGGGCTTAGATTGTGCGCTATTTGCGACACAATGCTGTCAACAACGACCCTCCCGTCAAAAATATATCACTTTCCATTCGTTTGTCGCGCGTTGGATGGGCTCTATAGTCCGCCGTTTTCTCACTCTCGAGAACTCTCTTACGGTGCCGCACAGTCCCACAACTTCTCATTATCAGCATCATCTGTTTGTTTCTCACCAGCCGGGCATGCACTTTCATGTCCATTCGCCTCTCCGAAGTCAATCGAACCTGCCTCCAGTCTTTCATGGCCAACCTCTCTGAAGAACAACCGATGCCGTCTGTCTGCCTTGTCTGCCTTGCAACGGTGTCAGGTTCACCGCCAACAATCGTATGATTTTCCTGTTATCTACGCTTTTCTCCACGTCCCTCTGTTGCGTCATTGTCCGCCAAATATGTATTTGTTGCGTGTCCAAACAAAAGCGTCCCAGTTCTCTCCTTGTCCTCAACAAATCGATTTGAGTGTCTCGGGGTTGGCTGGCTGAGCAGATTGGTCCGAGTTCGTTGCCTCGTTTGCTGTTGTTGTTTCTTTGTGTGATGCTGTCGCCATCATCGTCGACGCACACGAGAAGAATTAGTCTAATTTGTTCCAGACCCAGTCATCGCATGTGAGCAACTATCTCACGAAGAAGATGGTGTCACGAAAAAGTGTGTGTCGACTTTGTGTTATCTGCATTTGCAAACTTATTTTCTTCGTGTGAAGAGTCTCCATCATCCTTCCGTTCATGTAGGCATCGCTCGCAACGAAGTATGCGTGGCGATGGATGGCGTCGCTTAATCCGGCGGTCCTCTGCCTTCTTTCCAATCCACCGCCGTCTCCACGTGTCATTCGTTATCGTCTTTGGCCAGCTCCTCATGGGTTGTGAAGCAATTGTTTCTTGGGAAACGTTTTATGTGAGTTTCTGCCGTCGCGCGGCCATTATCTCTCTTTCTCCTCGTTCCTCCCCTCTCCACAACCTCTGAGCTGTCTTTTTCGTTTCTCCTTCCCGTATGGTTTTTGTTCACCGCGCCGCGTGCGTGCGTGTATTGTGTTGGTTGCTTTCATTCCAGTAAATGCGTACACAACATCCGCTTGCTACGTTTTCGTCCCTTTGTCAATCACTATCCTCCTCGAGTCAAATCGAACGGTGTTCTCTCGGCACCGCCAGTTTTTTGCTGCTCTTTTTCCATTCGCTGTTTGGTCCAATCGTCGTTCACGACGTGCACCACAGCGGCGTTGGCTCGTGTTCGTCTGGGTGTGCCAAGAGGATTTCGACAACCGGACGAAGGGCTTAATTTATTTATCCTCGCCGTGGCATATCGTTGTCTTCTCTTCGCCATGTGCAACTCCCACAGTTATACGATTCCTTTGGTGTTCTTTGTGCGTGCAACATCGCGTGGCGTGCTTTTGTGTTTCGTTGTCAGACAAGAAAAAGTAATGGTTGTTGTTGTGTGGTACGTGTGAACATTCGTTTCCAATCATTTGTACGCTGAATTTCTTGTCTCTTTTCCCTGCTACGCGGTCGTGTCATCCCGAAAACAAACAAACAAACAAAAAACTCACAAAGCACCAGAAATCCAGATTATTCGCTGTCTTTAGAGCGAAGCAAAACTATCAAAAAAAAACGAAATCGAAGAAAACTTTGTGACAAATAATCGGCCATCGTCGTGACGCTGAAGCACCATCATTTGTGTGGACGCTACGACGTTGGGCAGTGATCGATGGGTGTAGCAGCTAAGGTCTCATTGTTCTGTTTTTGTCGCCTCCCCCCTCCCTGGAATCCATCTGTTACCGCCTTGCCCAATCTCAGTTTGTTGATAAATATATCAAGCATATCATGTTTCGTTCGGTTGTTCTCCCTCCCCACTCTCTGCGTGTGTTCCGCGTGTCGTGGTGGTCTGTGGATGTGTATGTGATTTCTCGACCTCCCTTCTCGTCTCTTCGTGTCTTTTCGCCCTTCATCGCTGCTGCATGTCGTTTGCGTTTTTGTTGTCTTTCTGCACAGTGCTCTTCCGGGCAAATGCCATAGTTTCTGTGTTCTTCTTCTGCGCACGGATGTGTGCGGTCCTTGGTTCCCTCGACTAGATCGAGAGAATGGATGGAAACCCCCTCCCTGTGCTGTCGTTCGTGTGTTATGTCTCGTCTCTTCGACAACTTCACTGTTTAAAATCGATCAGTTGTTGCGTTAGTTCCACTCCCACCCCCCATCTCTGTTCTCTATGGAAATCGAGAAAGACCTGGCCCACCGTTGTGTGGCTAGCTTTCTTGAGAACCCCCATCGCTTGTCTCTCTCTCTCACACACTCACGCCTGTCTCTCGCCTCTCTCTTCACGGGGCTCTCCTTGCGCTGTCCGCTTGCGCGCGTTCCTCTCTCCGCTGTTCCTTGTAGTCCGTTTGCGCGCTCCGTGCGCCTGCATTTTTATATCGCTTGTCACTGTCATACATATGTGTACTATTTGTTGAGCCTATTTGTTGCACTTAATCTTTGGAAATTACCTATGTATTTGTCAAATTGCGATTGGTGTGTTGTTGCTGTTGCGGTCGCGGTCGCGCTTGTTGTTGTTCACGATGATGCCGAAGCAACGTGTCAGTTGTCAGATACGCACTGATCTGCGGTCCTTCTCCACCTACATACACACGACATTTCCCACGCTGGTCACCGCTGCGTGAATAACTGAGAACGAAAACCGACGTTGGATCCTCGCACCCTGTCGATGTCCGCGTTGGTTGCGTTTGACTGGTTGTGCATTCGCATTGGCTTGTCGGCCGTTCACCGAGATCCGTTATCCATCTGCCGATAACGGAGGCAGTTGTCCACTATCGCTCTCGCCTTCGGGCCCGCTTCTTGACAGTTTGTTTTTGTTTCAGCTTTCCCACTCCCACCTCTCTCCGTTGTTATTGTTGTTTCTCCGGTCGACCATCGGCCCGACGCGGGCTTCTCGCTCTCTTCGCTCTCGTTGCTCTCTTCCAGTCATGAAACGTCGTTCATCAGCGCCTCGTGCGTCGTCTCAACGGAACATCACCATCAATGATCCATTTTTCCGTTTCTCATTAACTGGCACCGATCCGAAAGGTGATCGATTTCTGTCGGTCCTTTCGCAACACAATTCGCTCTGCTTGCATTGGTTTCGCTCTCTCACTCTGTTGCTCGTTGGCTTTTTGTTTCGCATCCTCCTTCGCTGTCTTGTCGCTCGCTCTCGCTCGTTCTGTCCCTCTCTGTCTCTCTGTCTCTCGCGCGCTCTTTTCGTTACCCGGTCGGTGTGGCTTGTCTTCCTAACATTAGACGCTGTTCGCAATTTCTCTCCTGATCGCTTCACACATCACGTGCACGCTCATTTATCGATCTCTTGACACTCAATACCCCAAAGGCAACCAAGACTAAGAAGATGCTCGTCATTTGGTATGAGCTGTGCAACGACCCTCCACCCCCGTTGTCGCGTCTGTCTTCTTCGTTTGTTGTTGTGGACCTATCGCTGACCCATCATCGTTGTTTGCTGTCGTGCAGCCTTTAACGCTTGCCGCAGATCTCCTCAATCCCCTGCCGCTAAGCACACACGTGATTCTCCAACACCGAGGTACCCGCATGGTACTCGCCGTATTCGTTTGTCCTCTCACACCTGGCGCCAGTCAGTCAGTCGTCTTTCTCCCGCACTCTCGCTCACCCTTCGCCCTACAGTTACAATGTTGTACATCGCCGTTTCCTTTAAACGGCGACAGTGCATTTATGTGTGCGCGTCTGTGATTCGATGCCTTGATTCGTTGTTTTTCGGCTGTGTTATGTACTCCCAAAGTCCGTGACGGTTGTCTTGCTTGGTATGTGTCATCTCTTCGTGGCCACTGTCTGTGGCCCATGTAGTTTGTTTGTTTCTCCATGTGGGTCTGCTCTCGGTCGTGACGATCAAGGCATTGTCAGTTCTTTTGTCGCCATGCTTCGTTGTCTTCATCGTCCGCGCGTGTACCACTGTGCTGACATTCCCATCCACCCACTCACTCACTCACTCGCTGTCTGCCCCCCCCCTCCAGCCCTGCTATCATCCATCCACTTGCACCCGCACTTCTCTTTCCACCTCGTAGACGCACCCGCTGTGGTGTTCTTTGCCGATGAAAATGTCACGATTCGCGCATTTGTTAGTTGTTTTGTCGTGTGTATCGTGTCCTCGTCGTTGTCGTTGTCGTTGTTTGCTCTGCTGTATGTGTCATCCACTCGCTTTTTTCCCGGTACGATTCGTGTGTCTTTGTCTGTGTGTCGATCTGTTGCGATTGCGTGTCGAAGCTATTCAGCCGCAACAACAATGCGTTGTCTGCGTGCGTTGGTTTGTGTGTCCTTTGTGCGTCTTCCTGCACCGTCCCACACAGGGGCCTCGTGTGTGCGTGTCGGTGTCTGGGCGTTTGCCCCCCCCCCCTCTCCGTGTTGCGTCGTTTCGACTTATCAGCAGTCTCTTTCACCCACTGTCCATTGCCCCTCCTCTGCTCCGCCTGGAGCTCGTTGACTCGGTCGAGACCAACGAGATCTTCGCGTGTGTACCCTCTCCTTCCTTCGGCGTTCTCACGCCAGCGACCGTTCGCGCTTTCGCCCGTTCTCAATACAGACGGTTCCGTGAACGGTTCATGTTCGACGGTCGAACGTCCATCATTGTTCGTCGCTCAGCGTGGATCTCACCAACCCGCATCGAATGAATCATTTTATCCCGCCGCCCCCCCCCCTGGTGGCTCTCCGCCTCTCAAACATCTCTTTCTCCATCTCTCGCCTGGTCACAACCGCGTGTTCAAACGCCAACCAAATGCGTTCCCTCGGCGGTGTTTCGCTACCAACAGTAACTGAGCCGCGAAGGCGAATCCTTTCGTTTGTTGAAGCACCCCCGGCGTGCTCGCTGTCGCCGCCCCCTCCCCGCCCTTTCGGTGGGGCAGTGTCTGGTCGTGGTTTGGCCCTCTCACTCTGTTTCGTCGTCTCTGTTTCCCAGATTGATTACGAGTCTCCGACGACTCCGTCTTTGTCGCCCTTTTGCCGTCTGTTTCATGGCTTCTCTCGCTCTGTCTCCCTCTGTATCACTGCACCAGTCCCTGGTCGTCTCTCTCCCACCACACCAGTGCGCTGGCTCCTCGTCCTCAGCCCTGGTGTCCGTCGATCTGATCTCCTCGTCGTTGTTTCTCCTCGTAATGTGCCATTGTCACTCCCCCTTCTCCCCCGCCCGCCCGCTGTCAACCAGCAGCCGCCTCCTCCGAGGGAGCAGTGTCCTGCGACGCTTCCTCGCATTCGTTGAGATATTCAGTTTCAGAAGCTTCCGTTGTTGTCGTTGTTGTCGTCCTCGTCGCTGTTGGGTGTTGTTGGTGTTGGTCGGCGCGTATGCCCCCACCCCACACTCCTCTTCGTCAGAAGGGGATTTGTTCGCCTGTGTCTCCTGCTGTGTTTGACGCTGTGCGCGGTCGGTGCTTCTGCTCTTCCGTCATTTTCGTTGGACGGCGATTCCCCACTCCGTCCCCAGCCCCCGTGCGCCCTCGGGACAGTCACCGGCAGACTTTCGCTCTCTGAGGCGGACAGTCGATGCTTGTTCCGAGGGGGCCGGGCAATCCGAACCACTGTTGCATTAGCTCTCCTGCGCGTGCGCGCGCGCTCTCTCTCCCCTCCGTATGTGGTAATCCCACTGCCTGTCGTTCGTCTCTTGTGTCATCACAAGCGGCGACGCGGGCTGTTGAACCCCGCTGCTTGCTGGTCGCACTGCGGTGTGCTCTGAGCTTTTGTACATAGCGCTGAATCCTTGTCAGTTGTTGTTTGTTGGTCCTTTTCTGCATCGTCTGCTCCCTCTCTCGTTGTTTCTTGTTTGCTTTGCTTTCGTCTGTTCTGCCTCCGTCGTCTGAGCGCCTCTTTGTTGCCATCGTTGTCCTCAGTTGTCGTGGGGGGTGTTCGCTGTTCTTCCTCACGGGTGGGCGTCTGTCTCGCGTCGAAGAAGAACCGAAGACCCTCTTACCTATCTGCTGCTGCAGCTGCTGCTCGCGCATCATTGTTTTCATTGGTTTCCTGTTCGTTGTCAAGTGCCTCAGTCGATGCGCCAATGGACCCCCCTACTTCCTTCTCGTTCTCGTTCGATATGGGTCCGACCTCCGAGCGGTTCGTTCGTTCGTTCTTTCCGTAGCGAAATTAGGCATCGTCCTCTGTGTGTGTTTCTGCAGTGCGATTTACACAAGTAAAACTGCTGTGCTGTGCTGTGCTGTCGTCTTCGTTTCTTGCTGGCGTTGGTGGTCTGGTGTCGATGGGTTTGTCGTTGTTTGCGCTCGGTCTCCGCCGTCGTCTGTCTCGTCTTTCGTGTGGGTCTTTTCTTTCTTCTGCCGTGAGCGCCATTCCGTTGTGCATCGTGCTCGCTGCAGTGACTGCCGCCCCACGGTGCTGCGGCCCTTCCTGTGTCCGTGGTGTGTTCGCCTGCTTCTCGCCCGACTCGTGTCGTACGATGTCCGTTTACATTAGTAGTTCTCCTTTGGAGAGGCGGGGGGAACACAACGCGTGGAGGGTGCCGCAGCGCCGCTAGTGGGCGGTGGGTCGTTGAGAAGGAAAGAGACATCGAAGACGGGCGTTGACGAGGGTGAGGCAGGGCCTTCGATGCCGAGGACCCCACACCGCGCGTGAGGAACCAAGCGACCAGTGCCAACGGTGTGTCAGCCCCGGGTATGTGAATCTGTGTGTTTCGGGTTGTTTGCGAAGTAAGACGACACCCTCCGCCGCTGCTGCTGCACGGGAGCAATAATTACTGCACACTCGTTCCTCTCAAACCGTTCGCGTAGTGAATGTCGCTACTGTGTCCATTAACAATAGAGTGTACAAACAGATGGAAAAGAAGACGCTGACACACATAAATGGAGCAAGGCCCTACACCGTACAACACGAGGGCAGAGGGGGTGGCAGGAGCCAGATCTACCGCTATCGCAGACGTCGTATTGGTCGGTGCCATGTGGCAGCGGCGCTGGCGGTGGGCGGAACAACGATCGTCGTCGAATGAATCAACTTGCACCGTGGCAATGATGCACAACACCACCAAAGAGAAGGTTGCTTTTCCACTGGGAAAAGGAGATATGCAGCGGTGGGGGCGATGGTTGGTAACATGGCTTCTGCTGTGGACGGTGACCGCGGAGCTGCATCGTCGGCCACGATTCACAGGCCACCACGCGACTGGCGAAGCTCTTGCTGCCTCTCGCTCCACATCTCATTCATGTCGTCGATCTGAACAACATCCTTCCACGGATGCAGGACGGAGGAAGGCGTTCTCCACCTTCCATTCGTTGCTACGTTATCGAGGAGGTGCACACCAGAACGACCTGCGCAGCACGTACAAGTTTCAAGTGGAGCTTCCTGATGGTAGAAAACGGCCAGTTACACTCACTGGGGATGCTCCTGTCACTGAGCTCCATCGGGTAATCCAGCGCATGCTGAAGACACTTCCGCAGGCGCAGCAGCGGGGCCTGCAAGTGCAGGTGGTCGGTTCTACGTCGTCGCTTCCTTTGTCGAGCCTGAAGGAACCCACGGAGCCGCAATACTCGAACATCCAGTCGTTCTTTGAATACATGGCACCCGAACTACGGACGCAGCGAGATATCGTCGTCAAGGTACACGCACTGGCGGCCAGTCCACCGTCCACCTCCTCCGCAGCGACAGCCGCCACCCCAACGAAGGCGAAAACCGTCACCTTGCAGGACCTTCAGCAACGTGAAGACTCCACCACGACGATGCGGATCAAGCACCAGAAGCCCAGCCAGCACCGCCAAGTGGTCGTATCGCCGCAGGTGACCCCCGCGCTGCACGAGGTGTACCAGACCGGCGGGGTGGCGTTGCTGCTCGGATACGTTGAAACATCCGCTGCGGAGAGCTGTACCAAGGAAGGCAGCGGAGCTGCACGTGCTCGACGCGCGCGTCCATCGCGCCACGTCGTCACCATGCGAGACCTGCAGCGAGAGGCGAGCGGAGCCCCGACGGAGACGATTCATGTTCAGGCAGCAGTGACGGTCACCCGGGATATGCTGCTGCTGCCTAGTGTATCCACCGGGGTTGAAGGCGGCGGTGTTGGCTTCATCGAGGCATTGAAGCGGCGTCTCCTGCCAGCGGACTTCTGGCAGCGTCTGTCAGCGTTGCTTCCGACGGCGACGGCAGCGGCGACGACGGCGACGACGACGGCGACGACGACACCGACACCGCGGCGACTGCAGCCGGTGGGCTTGCTCATTCGCGAT
>SMOI01000738.1:0-11708 GCA_008000375.1 Poteriospumella lacustris | reverse complement strand
GTAGACAAGGATGGCAAGGGATACACGGCTGTCCACTGTCTCGATTCAACGAACTCTTCACTTTCATTGGCATTGACGTTGACATGCTGGGCCATGTTTTGTGCTGTTATTGCCCGAGTACTGGCGGAGCAAAAAAGCGCAACACGTGCACCTGAACACTCTCCACCGTGAAATTCAAAGTGGCATTGATGTCTGAAGAGTTTATTTATCGTTGGTCGTACAAAAACTGCCAAAAAGCCAAATCCGTGTGCGTCGTTGTCATCATCAGCGTAAAGTTGAAACGCCAGTTATCGGTACACAGAAACCCAGATGTCAATAGTGGGTTTGCGACACTCTCCCTACCCCCACAGCTATCCCATGTCTGCTATCCCTATCCCAAATCCCAACTCATATCCCATATCCCAACAATTCGATCGTTATCCGTTTGCTTCTGTCTACGTGGAAGTATAAAAGTGAGTTTCGTGATCATATTCGAAAAGCCTGATTGTCTTCCGAGTTTTGGCGCTTTACCAGCGGTAAGCGAAAACAATTTAGTCACTGCCACCTTGAAATCTGAACAAAAGAATGAAGACGAATTACGTTATCTTCTTTTTCCTCTCTGCACTGAGCCTCTTGGGAAGTAGTTGTATTATGTTCTTTTTGTGGCAGCGGGGAAACGACAAATCCTTTGTGACGTTCATGTTGTTTTGTTTTCACATTTCCCTCGTTGGACTGGAAATCACCACTTTCCCCTGGGTATATGGCGACAATGGCCCCACTTGTGCCGTGATGGAGTTTCTTCTGTACTTCTTCGGACTAATGAACATCATCATTGTAACCTTTCTCGTGGAATCGTGCTACTTCCTCAGTTGTGGCGACACTGACTCCTTGAGGCGATGTCGCACTTATGGACCGTACATCGTGTTTCTTCTCCCGTGTATTACCGTGATACCCTTTGCCATGTCGACGTTTGCTGTCGAGCGTGGTGACGACGACGCCGGATGGTGCGTGTTACCGTTCGATCATACGTCGATTCAAACCGTGTTGGTGTACTATGTGTGGGTGTGGCTCGCATTGGCCGTTTCCGTTGTGCGTATGGCACAAACAGCGTATCGCATCGTTCAAAATGGACATTTCAAACAGGCGAAGGTCATCCTTTCAACTGTTGCCGCCTATGTCCTTGTTGCCATCGCATCATGGTTCCCACGATCGTTCATGCGCATCTCCCGTCTGGATGATGGTGCCACACCCTCCGTGTACTTAATCGCGTATCTTCCTATTTCCATCAGTGGTATTCTGTATGGAATCATCTTCGCGTTGGAGAACTACTACGGCGCCAAGACGTTCACCAACAATGACACTGAGAGTGTCTGCGACAGCGTGAGCTATAACTGGGAGGGTGCAGAGCTAGATTTGCTCAAAATTTACTTCAGCAGTCATGGCTCGCCGCCAAACTCACGACCTACATCATTTATGTGGTATCGTCACAGTCTAAATCGCTCTGTCTCCAATTTATCGCACTTTGCGGGTCTGGGGAGTCGTCCTTCATCGGTTCGGGGGGTAGAACGAACCACACCTTCGCCTGCAGTTGAAGATAAGCCCGCGGATGAACACCGTCGCCCCGCTTCTGCAAGTCGCCATTCGACGCTTTTACGGCACTCTCAAAGCAATTCGGTGGCGTCGCCGTTGGTGACGTCACTGTTGTCCGAGGCTGCTATCACCGACCAAGTGATATCCGATATCTCTGAACTAACTGTGCCCGACGGAACTGAATCACCCGTGTGATTCCAGTTACCACACATCGGATCTTGTCTGTATCGCTTGTCCCATACCCCCTACGCTTCCTTAGCTCCGCTTTGGCAATCTGCTACGCGGTGTTGATCCTGGTGGTAACGACAGTCATGGACGCATTCCTCGCTCGCGCTCGCGACCCTCCATTACTTCGTCAAACCCACATGGTCTTTCTTTTGTTTTCATTCACAATATTACCCATATGATTACCCTCACGTCGTGATATCATGGTCCTTTTCGTTTTACATATATTAAGTAGATAGTTCATTGAGTACAAAAACAATCGGGGGGTAGTGAAGAAGAGCGGTCTTCTGTGCTCGGCGCGTGTCCAACGTGGGTGTACTCATCGATACATGACGTTGCTGTATCCATTAGTACATTCTGTGATTACCGCTGCAGTCACTCCCACGATATGGCATCCCTTTCCGTGCGTTGCCATCGGCCATTGATCAGTGAGACTAACGTAGCAACATGAGTTTTCAGTTTTCGTCGATCCTCATATTTCGATGGTATGAACGCGATCGTTAATAATCAAAGAAGAATAAGTAGCCCAAACGTCGAACAGTCAGTGTCTCTCAAAATGTATGTGGACATCATTCCACAATATCTTCAGGTCTTCTGCGTTGGAAACAGACGACGTCGTCAACCAAACAAAAGGAAAATGAAATAAAATCATTCACGCACATGTACATACAGATAAAAGCAGTACAGATCGATAGGTAACTCATGTTACCGCTACATAGGTGAAACAATATATACACATGCGAAAACAGAACAGAACGAATACTTGCGTGCGAATGGAGAGCAACCGTTCAGGCGGATCAGTGAGGTTCCTTGTCGTCTCGACTCAATTCAACCCGACTAACCACTGCGGTATATAGTGGTACATCAAACACATCTCTATCATGCGGTCACTGACTCCTGACGTTTCTGTTCGGGCAATTCAATAGACGTGGCACGAGGGAAAAGATTCAAAAACGGGTTGAAACTGTCGGTCGACCAATGCGACGACGACTGTTGCATGCTGCGGTGTAAGAACGATAAATCTTCGTGTTCCCAACTAAAGGATGATCGATTGTCGGCAAACTCGGTGCTTTCGGTGAAAATACCCAACTGCTTCCGCTCGCGTAGATACACCAACGCGTACAGAATACCACTGACGACGTAGGGATACGACGATACAAAATGATTGGTGGTGTAATTGGGATGCGTGTATATGATTGCCTTCTCAATGGCTCGTGGCAACCATGAGTTGACGGCGATCAAAACATACAAACCTATCGATGAAAAGAACTTCTTTGCCAACAAATGGTCGGATTGGGAGATACGCCAGCCCGTGTACAGGGTGCTCAAAATGGACCAAAACAAGAATATCCAAATCCACAAGGAATACAGCACCAATGACCACGTTGTGTCCTCAAAGGACAAGACACACCATGGGCCATCGGCAGTTCCTGGCTTTGCCGTCATGGTATCCCCAATGAGAGCCAGTAAGATAATCAAAGGAAACAGGATGATGACATACAGACCGTATTTCAGAATCAAATAGCGGGAGCCAAACATATCACGAAGCACCATGCTCCGATGAGCTTCCACCAATAGTGCGACCACTAAAATGTTCATTAATGAGAAGTAATGGTGTGTGACTCCAATCGCTGTACATAGCGTATCACTACTCGTGTAAGCGTACGGAAAGATAGTCACAATTTCCATGATCAATGACACATGGAGAGAAACGAGAAGCATAGTGAAGCTCGATTTGAATGAACCAAGTCGTACAAGTGACGCCAATACAAACACACTCGCAACTACACTGATCGATGCCAACGCATCGTAGGCGATGTACTTTGCAGCGATCATTCTGTTGTGAGGGCAGCACGTCAAGCTTTCCTCATCAAATTGACATCAAGTTTAGTTCGGATATGTTTTTACAACCCTGATCCTCAGTATCTCTCATCATCAATTATCGCACTTTGCATCGATCTTTGAAAATGGCGACATGAGGACCTTGCGTACTTCTGGTTTACTAATATATTGTCTACTATGTGTTAAATAGGGTTCTATGTATGTACATTGTAGATAGTCAGGTCATCGATCATCGAGAGATCGAGAGACCTTTTTCCTTCTACATTATTCGCTATCAACACATTTGATTTGTCACGTCGCACTGAATTTCTTTTTCTTTTTTTACAAATCGAAAGAGCACTGGATACATATCCTTCAACCAAATCCGTGTTTCTTTGCCGCGTCTGTATCTGAAAAGCCGATTGTTGTCTGCATGGATCCGAAGTATTTTGTTTACTATGTGTTGGCAGCTTTCAGTTTGATTGGCAATTTGTACGTTGCTGCGTCGTTGGTTCGCCTTGGTAGCCATAAGTCCTGTTTCACATTTTTGTTGCTACTGTTCCACATCTCGTTAATCGGCGAAGAAATCGCCACCATTCCGAAGATTTATACACCTAGTCACAATATGTGTATCGCGATGGAGTTCTTTAATTTTTATTTCAGTTTGATGAACATTGTGGTGTTAACACTGCTCGTTGAGTCTCATCGGAGTTCGTTACTCGAAGATTTCTTTCGGTCACGACAGATGATACTCAAGTATGGCCTCTATGGTATTGTTTTATTCCCTCTTATAACTGTGTTGCCGTTCACAAATGGAGGATACAATTTGAACGAAGAGGATGACAATCAAGGGTGGTGTATTTTATCGTTTAGCCATGATACCACCTGGGAATTGTCGGTGTATTTCGTGTGGGTGTGGTTGCTGATGATTTTGATCGTATGTCTGATGGTGTATCTACAGTATAAGTTATGTCGAACAGACAATTTGATGGCGAAGAATTTCTTCAGTACAATTGGTTTATACGTGGTCGTGGGAATATGTTCGTGGATTCCACGTTCCTTTGAACGTATGGCTAGCTATGATGGAGGAAATTCTTCGTTGGTTATTTTATTCATCGCTTATCTGCCGGTCGACGTCAGCGGCATCTTTTACACTCTAATATTCCTTCGCGAACAACGTTCGTTGGAAAAGTTCAATGAATTTCCCGAGGAAGTGGGCGATTTGAGTTTTACCTGGGAAAAGTCGGAGATTTGGGATCTGATTCGCAACTCACAAGCGGATGCCTTGAAAGCATCGTTTGCGTCAATAGGTAGTATGCAACTATGGGGTCGTTCTTCCTCTGTCGCATTCCCTCGCGCATCCACTGCCAGTATGGTGGCTCCTCGGTCCACCATCAGCCACGTTCCGAATCCAATCGTTGCTTCGAGACTCGTGAGTGTGGAGCGTGAAATGGTACATTACCCATCGGCGGTATAATGTTTGGCGAAGGACGACAACGTGAATCTCCATGGGTTCACTTTCAATGCAATAATACTACTCTCCTGCTATTTGTTTCGTAGACAGTTATCAAACAGCTTCTCAGCGACGCTCGATCTTGTTTTCTCACATCCCGAACAGTTAGTGTACCGAACAGTTAGTGTAGTTTCTTCTCTTTTCGGTCACTCTCACAGCGATTGTAACGTATGTTCCACTCCTAATACATCATTGTTTTTTCGATTAATGGCACCCTTAGCCCATCCGTTTGAAGTCATTTGAGAGCTCGTTTGATTAGTTAGTTGCATCGCTCGATCTGACCTGTGTACACAGCACGGACGGAAAGCCGTTTCGAAACGAAAGTTCGCCCTGACTGAGTCAACGCAACAACAACAACGTGCAGGTATCCAGCATCTCAACAGATCTTGAGGCACTTGAGCCTTTCAGAATAGTGTAGGTGCAAACCAAATGCTACGGCTATAAGAGGTTGAACGTCGCACATTGATCAATCAATTTATCATATTTTCATTATCGTCTATCGTCTTCCTTGGTGACCAAGTGGAAACCCGTTTGAACAGTCCAACGTGCCGATTTTTCTTTTTGTTGCTCCTTATCAGCACCCAAATTCGAACCAGGTACCATTAGGAAGATGGGCGATCCTACAGACATTGCTTATTATGTCGTTTCGGCTTTGAGTATGGCAGGTAGCCTTTTGGTGATGTTATCCATCGCCTCTCATGGGGTAAATCGATCTTGCTTCACCTTCCTACTCATTTGTTTTCATTTGTCGCTTCTCGGGGAAGAAATAGCCACCTTACCCGATATATATACAAGTAATGGTCACTTGTGTGTTGCAATGCAGTTTTTTCATTTTTATTTCAGCCTCATGAATATCGTCGTGGTGGTGATGCTCGTCGAGGCACATCGTAGCTCCATTTTGGAGGACCCATTTCAATCGCGGGCAAAGATCTTGAAATACGGAATCTATGTCATCATTATCTTTCCTCTTATAACGTTACTACCATTCGTTGATGGAACATACACAGCGGAAAGTAGTGATGCTGACGGTGACGACGATACTCGGGGATGGTGTACGCCTCCGAATCGAGTATCCTGGTCCATTGGCGTCTATTTCATTTGGGTTTGGCTGTTTCTGATTCTTATTGTCGCACTCTTTTCCAATTCGTTGTATCGCATCTATCAACGCGATAGAGCGTTCGCGAAGACCTTCTCAACAACCATCGGCTTGTATGTGATCATCTCCATAATTTCGTGGATTCCGCGGGCATTCGAACGCTTTATTCGATACAATGATCCATCAACCAATACGATTATTCTCTTTATCGCCTACTTGCCCATCAATATCAGTGGAATCCTGTACGTATTCGTGTACATTCGCGAGAAACGGTACATCGTACAATACACTGAAACCGTGGAGGACATCGCCGGCGCGATGAGTTTCTCGTGGGAAAGAGGCGAATTGATGGAAATGATTCGTGGATCTAGTACAACGCGTATAACGGAGATGGCAACGTCACCATCCATATCTGTCCAGAATCCAATCGCTAGAAATACCATGCCGAACACAGACCACGCGTGATGACATCACTGCACTGTCTACGAACTGAGGGAAGCAAGCTACTGCGATATGTATTTGTTGTGCACCATTTGTTCTGCACAATTCAACGAAGAGACTCAGGAGAATTCGTTTATCGTCCGTCCCTGTACAGAGAGATATTTCGGAGGTATTCATCCGTCCGAGGTTTACGACCAGAAACGAATAGTTTGAGAACATTGCTTGGAATTCATGTGAAAGAAGAACGACGAAAACACAATTCACTAGAATGAGATGACGGTGCCCATAACACTCGTAGTTCTTCATTGTTTACTGTTTCAATGATTCTCACACTTTTTGCCGGTGCAGTGAAAGTACCTCTTCCTTTGTTTTTTCTTTCTATTTTCTTTCTTTAATCCGTTTTTTATTTTTTTATATGCGCGTTTCAGACGCTCTTTGATGAGAAATAGTCGATTGAAGTAGTCGATTGTAGATTGTGGTGTGTAAGTTGATTTAGCACAGCAGGTCACTTAACACAGAACACGACGATGATGACTGCTGTCCCATCATCTTTTTGGCGGCCGCTTCGTCGGAACATGGACTCGGAACATCTCTGTTTATATCTATTTACCATTTACCATTTACAGACATCCAAAGGTTCATTTTATCTATATGTCATTTTCTCCTCATGTCGGTAGAATGAGGTATCTCATCCTTTGTGCATGGATTGTTGGCCTTGTTGGAGCCGTGATCGGCTTGCCATCCTTTGTCATCAACTTCGATGAAGCTGCCACCACCCGGTACAATAAGATTTTTCATCATTATCGCAATCAAATTGTTGAAATGGAGAATGATATGATGCACTCCATCGCTCCTTCATATCGGCAGTTGTTCATTGACAATGTCGACAAATTTGCAATTTCCAATCCAGAAGCGTATCAGGCAATGAGCGCTCTCGCGAACATCACCAACCTTCCTCTTTGGCAAACATTGTTGGTAAATGCGGTAGTGGATATCACATCGTTTTGCACGTCTGTGGTAGGTGTGATGACCGATGGTACGGTGATCCACGGCCGCAACTTGGACTTCGATTTCCCGACAGTTCTCCAACCACTTGTGTATCGTGCCTATATTTCACGCAAGGGGGTCATCGTGGGAGAAGGTGCTTGTATCGCTGGGTATATTGGATTTTATACGGCGATTCGCTATGGTGCATTCTCTGTTTCGTACAATGTCCGTATGTATCCGCACACGAATACGTCGGAAATCACGGCCAATATTCTTCGTGAGTGGGAGCCTGGAGTGGTTCCGGCAGCGCAGGCCATTGAAAGGGCCTTGCTTGATAACAATACTTTCCATGATGCCTCCGTGTATTTACAAGAGCAGCCGTTGAACACCCCTTGTTATCTCATTCTGGCGGGTGTGGCAGGGGTCAAAGGCGCGAATGAAGGCGTTGTCATCACTCGGGACCCTTATGGAGTAAATACAACCCATTCCTTGGATGTCGAGAATGGAGTCTGGTATGTTGCCCATGGCAACCTTGATTGGTGGTTGACCAATGATACGCGCTATCAATCGACCGTGACTTACTTGCAGGCGCTGGGTCGTGACCAATTGAACATGGAGACCCTTGTTACTGATGTCCTCAACAAAACTGGGGTGGTGCAGTTGATGACGATTTTCACAGCAAGTATGTCCGC
The DNA here is from genome assembly GCA_008000375.1 of Poteriospumella lacustris. Classification (NCBI taxonomy): domain Eukaryota; class Chrysophyceae; order Chromulinales; family Dinobryaceae; genus Poteriospumella; species Poteriospumella lacustris. Next base: position 3,364 of record SMOI01000738.1, on the reverse strand, counting down.
GTCAAAGCAAGCATTGGAGGTCTATTTGACACCTCTGCCTCAATGAAGAGCGTGCGGTCCTTCCTTGCAAAGCGTATGTACCTACTACAGTATGTATCGTTGTATTGTATCCTGTCATCTATTTATAGAAGTAGTTTCATCATCGCTCATCTTCATTAGCGCTTTGTTGTAGTCTTTTCTTTCAGTTTGCGTTGAAGTCCATGAAGTTAAGTAGTTGCTTCTGACAATCATTGAACGTCGTGTTGCTAAATAGAGAAGCCGTGTCTGTCACCTGGCCCACGTCCCAATCGTTTATGTTCCCATACCGTTGCAACGCGATCGATCGGTCGTCGCACCACAGCTCCACCGCCTCTCGTGTCGTGTCGTTGTCAAATTTCACAAAGGTATAGTCCTTGATCATCTGCCACACGCCAAACGGCAAGATGCGACCCCCATGGTCTTCTCGTCGATCTCGCTGCTCGACCCGGCGCTGACTGCGATCATCTCGTGGGTGGCCGGCGTCGAGGCGCTGCCGACGCTGTGTTCGTGGTTCGGCGGCGCGACGGTCATGGTCGGGGTGGCCATCATTTCGATCGGCGAGCACCCGCACGACAGCGACGACGAGCACCCGCCCGTGCGCGCCGAAGACATCGACAGCGCCATCGACGTGTCGCTGCACGACGGCGGCCGCTCGCTGGACGCGAACGAGGAGGAGCTCGCCGCCTCACCTCCACACGACACCGATGTTCCGCCGAAGTCATCCGCCGCGACGCTTGTGCCTCCCGTGCGACACTTATAGTCGACAGAGCAATGCGGTAGTCGTAGTCGACAGACCGGCGCGGGTTGTTGACAGGTGGTGCGATCAGTTATAAAACAGAAGAGGATCGATTACAGTAGGTCGCTTTTCGCTGGGAAAGCAGATCTATGCAATATGTACAGTTGGCTTCGGTTGACGTTACTGTAGCTGTCCGCGTCTCAGCATGAAGTGGCGCCTCGTCGTATGTTCAGTGATGCCTCGTCGTCCAATCAACCGTTATCCACCTGGGGCGTCTGTCACGTGACGAGCCGCGGCGGTTAACCAACCGCATTACACGTGGGACGACCGCCAAGTGATCAATATGAGCAACCTGTTCGCAGGTGCCACAGGCTTCTATCGACCGCTGGCGGACGGAGATGAACGGAAGGTCGCTGATATGAACGGAAGGTCCATCCAGTGACCCAGATGGGTTCTTACCTCGCTGTGCAACACTACCTCGCTGGACTTACAAGCTCTACACTACCGTCTTTGCAACGCCTCTGGCAACGAACTTGTTCCAAGGAGTCTCCTCGTTCCACCAGGGATGTACACCAGTATACACACAGTATACTGACCCTGGAGGATGCTGACCCTCACCCATCAAGCTGTAGACAGACCTACGATCTGATGAGCGGCACAGACCTTCGATCTGATGTTACTAGACTTACAAGCTCTACCTACCGTCCTTGCCACGCTTGTGGCAATGACTGCTGAAACGATGTCGCTCCCTCCAACATTTTGTTCATAACCACGTAATGACGTATATCCCATGTGTCCAACGGCTGGTTGAACGATGAGGCTCCATAAAACATATAGCTCATAGTAGTGACGTGGTGCACATCCCACGCTGCTAACGGCTGGTTGAACGAGGAGGCTTTGTAAAACATGTACTCCATATTGTAAACCTGACTCACAACCCACGCTGCTAACGACTGGTTGAACGACGTGGCGCCGCTGAACATGGAACACATACTGGCCACATGGCTCACATCCCACGTGCCCAGCGGCTGATTGAACGACTCGTTGCAATAAAACATACCCACCATATTCTTTACTCGACGGACGTCCCACGTCGACAACGGCTGATTGAATGACGACGCACGAGAGAACATGTAATTCAAACTAGTGACATGGCTCACATTCCAACTGGCCAGTGGCTTGTTAAACGAGGTGGCACCAGAGAACATACCCTCCACACTAATGACACGACTCAGACCCCACGTAGATAGGGACTGATTAAACGACGAGGCACCACGAAACATGCTGTTCATCATTGTCACCTGACTCACGTCCCACATGTCTAGCGGCTGGTTGAAGCATGTCGCATTGAAGAACATGCACTCCATGGATGTGACATTTCGTACGTCCCAACGGTCAATACGATCATTGAAAGTGGTCTCTTGAAAGAGCCGAGACATATCGGTTGCCTGGCTCACGTCCCAATCGTTGATGTCCCCGTATCGTTGTAAGGCAATCACTCGTTGACCGCACCACAGCTGCACTGCCTCTCGTATCGTGTCGTTGTCGAATTTCACAAAGGCATAGTCCTTGATCATCTGTCGCACGCCAAACGGCAAGATGCGGCCTCCACAACCTTCAGTCACCGCGCGATAGAGACACAACTCCAATACCATAGTGATCGGACGGTGCGTACGACCTGTGTCATCGGCTCGTGCTTCAGGAGTCGTCATGGTGGCGGACATGGGTTGTCTGTGAATGGGATGATTTCGGATGAAACTGCTAACTACCGCTCACATGAATATCCAATATGGAATACTTCCTGGTTCCTTCATCATGGTTCATGGTTCATGGTTCATCTGATTGAAAGTCGTCGTCATCATCATGATGATGGCACAGCAGCAGCAGCGAAGATTCCTGAGAGAAAGAAGAGAGAGAGGTCTGGCGGAAACAAACCACTTCATTGACCCTTCCTCTGTCTGGTCTGGACCATGAGGCAAAATCATCCAGTCAGAATGACAATGTGCATATATAAGTGAAACTTGCGGGAGTCTTGGAATTGCTTCTTTGAACCTATAACGTGAAAGCGGCGTCTCTTCGTCCATCGACTCCAGTATCGTCGCAGAACGACTAAATTCCTCTCGTTGCCAAAGAGCTTCCTCGGATTAAAATGGAATCTGTTTCGTCGCTGTATGTACCACCCAAACTGGGCATTCATTATCTCGACGTCTTGCACAACCTACTGCAGTATCACGAAGTGATCATCTTTGATTGCACCTCTGACCTTCCCGTCACGGAGCGAGTCGTCAAAGTTAATACGCTTGAAGATATGCACAATTATTTCGATGATTTTGGCCCCGATCGCTACTATGCATTGATGTTCGTTGAACCTCCACCAGAGGCAGAATCGTGGCTCAAACGCCTGCCGAAGCATAAATATTACTGGAGAATGTCTCGAGACGAATACTATCAGTTTGTCCAACGATATCCGCGACTCTTGAACACGCTGGACAATGATCCCTACTGTATCTTACCACAGCTGTATATCACACGTTATTCCGTAGCGCGGACATTGTACGAATCTGAAGATCGACACAAGGTCATCACCAAGATCGATGGGCCGATGGAAAC
>SMOI01000737.1:0-11709 GCA_008000375.1 Poteriospumella lacustris | reverse complement strand
AGTGGTGGCTGTCAGCCCCCGAACTTGATCACCACGTTGATCAACATGGCATTGACTCCGGGTACCGTCGATGAACCGATGTATGCGGGCCAAGCTTCGGTCCAGACGTTTCTCCTTCTCATTGCCTTCGTATCGGTGCCTTGGTTACTCTTCGCCAAGCCAATGTACTTGCGCTACCGCCATCACGCCGACGTGGCCCTGCGAAACCAGCCACCATCCGCGGCGGTAGCAGATGATCGATTGATCCATCGCGACGCGGAACCAGGTCCTTCCGAGGGTCATTCTCATGGAAACAGCCATGGAGAGGGCGAAGAGTTTGAATTTGGAGAAATCGTCATACATCAAGCCATTGAAACCATCGAGTTTGTCTTGAGCATGGTCTCGAACACTGCGTCGTATTTACGTCTGTGGGCGCTGTCACTGGCACATACGGAACTAGCGACTGTCTTTTGGGAAAATGCTATGTTAAGCGCATTGAATACTGGCAATGCCTTTACCATCGTTTGTGGATACGCGGTGTTTGCGGCAGTGACCTTTGGTGTGCTGTTGGCCATGGACGTACTGGAGTGTTTTCTTCACGCGTTACGCTTGCACTGGGTGGAGTTCCAGAGTAAGTTCTACAAGGCGGATGGATACCGCTTCCAGCCGTTTAGTTTTCAAGCCATTCTGGACAAGACAATGCTGGAATGACCAGTCTTCACGATGGTCAAAACGAGCGGCGGTCTGTGTATCTGCCGACGGCTCTGCGAGCGTTTTTGTCACTATATCGCGGAAGGATACGCTGATTCTTAGCAAAAGTAACAATAGCTAGCACGTACATAGACCTGTAAGTTACTGAAATGTTCCTGCTTTTATTACAAGCTGTCATGCTGTCCCCCCCCCTCCCGCCGCAGCAACAGTACAAAGACGTGATGACGATGACAGCGGCCGTCATCGTCGCCGTCATGTTGCTGCCAAGTCAAACCTCTGAGTTCGTCGTTCATGGTTCAATCAATCATCGATCTCAATTGCACTCTCCACAAACAACACATTCTGATTGGTAATTCAAAAATAAAATAAGAAATGGGATTCGAAAAAGTCATTTTGCAAGAAGGAAGTGGGCCAGCTCCCACTGCTGGACGCACGGTTCGCGTTCACTGCACTGGTTTCGGCAAGAATCGTGATTTGACGCAAAAGTTTTGGAGTACGAAGGACAAAAACGAGCCCTTCAGTTTTGTCATTGGTCAGGGTAAGGTGATCAAGGGCTGGGATGAAGGTGTCATGACCATGGTGAGTAGCTTGAGCATGCTTGGACTTTCATGCCGACTAACCGCCTCGTTTATGGGTTTCCGTTGCTATTGTAGAGACAAGGTGAAATCGCACAGATTACTTGCACCCCTGATTATGCCTATGGACCTGGTGGCTTCCCTGCCTGGGGAATCATGCCTAATTCGACGTTGATGTTCGAAATCGAGGTTCTCGACGTGTAACGTCACCATCTTTGAACCGTCGCCGATGAATAGAGGCGGCGCCAACGGATTAAGTGACCGTATACACACGTAAAGTAACACACGTAAAGTAACAGTGAAGTAACAACATAAACGAAGCATTTACACCCCAGCGCCCACACTCATCACCTTTTCTAGTGGAGCCGGTTGGTCATAGCGACAGTTCCCGAACTCGACGAATCGATTGGAGTTCGACAAATACACATGATACGGTGGATCCGAAAGCATGGCTCCCACACGTGGGAAGCCACTGTTCGAAACAATGTGCACGGATGATGGCTTGTTGCAAATGCGTTTGATCACAGCCGCCAGTCGTATGCTTGCTACAGTCACCATGAAAGTAGGCGTTGCCGGTATCAACAACAATACGTTGACGGAAGGCATCGGCCAGCATTTGACGCGTCTTCAGCGATTCCGACATGGCGTACCAAGGGTACTTCAGCAACGCGTTGTCGTCCTGCGCTGTGCCGGGAAAGGCTTTGCTTAAAAAGGTCTTCTCGATATTGGACGCACACGAGGTATGCTTTTGATACACAGAGGGGTGAAAACTGGTATCAAAGGCGGGGTCAAAGATCTTATCACCCGCACGAATACCGCAACAAGTGCAAAGTCAAACGACTCAGGTCAACGCAAAGTCGAGCGCTGATTTTACCTGGAAGAAGAAGCAGGAAAGACCCTCCAATGTGAGAAAGAAGGCCATTCCCTATGTTCCGGAGTTACCTGTTACTGAAGAAGTCTTTTTGCGTGGAAACTGGCGGAAACTGTTTCTTAGTAGGTTTAGCAAAGAAGTAAGATTATTAATGAAGATAAGCTAAGTTAAGTATAATTAGAAAAAGTGGTTAAAGAGCTAATTGTATCGCGATGCTCAGCGAGACAACAAATGCAATTTACTGCTGCAAATGTACAATCAAATTGACATCTCGCAAAGTCTCGGCCACGCGAATGTAACCTACAGGGAAATGAATGTGAAGCGATTAGACTGTTCAACACACACCATGAAAGGATAGTTTTACGTTCTGGTGCAGGAGGGAGTGGTGGCTGAGGCAGAACCTGCTGACCAGGGGCTGAAAATTGAAAGGAACATGAGGTCAGCACAACAGCAGTACAATACAAATACGTCAATCACAACAACAAATAAATTAAACAGGCAGAAACCGTGCGAAGAACTCACCTGTAGTCCCAACAGCGGGTTCACCTGACCAATACGAGGAAACGACTGAGAAGAAAACAATGCACGGTCAGAAATTAATAGGAACAGAGAAAGACACAAGGCAATACAGTTTGGAATAAAATCAGAGGGGAGAAAGCCGTGGAATGAGAGCTAACCTGCGGGTTGCATTGGGGGATGGGAACCACCAAGGCAAATACGGCCATCCAAAGCAAAGCAAACGGCACACTGGAGATGTTGCTGGTCAAAAGGGAAAGTCCCCAGAGACCTAAAACACCCCGGATGGCGAAAAATAGGAACAGACATGACTTCAAGTAAGAATGTGATGAAATCGATGATGAGAAAATGTGAACGTCGCGCATTCCGAAGCAATCCCCTGAAGAAGTTTCGATTTTGGATTTTCTGTCCGTCCGTCCGACCGTCCGACCGTCCGACCGTCCGACCGTTTGAAGCCCCTACATACATACTAGTACCTCGGTAGTTGTGTCACTTGTCACCTGGAATTGACCGATGTGCACATAAGTACTGTATGTAAGTTCATGTGAAATAGAGTACTGAAGAAATAAGATTCGAAAAAGTCATTTTGCAAGAAGGAAGTGGGCCAGCTCCCGCTGCTGGTCGCATGGTTCGCGTTCACTGCACTGGTTTTGGCAAGAATCGTGATTCTTTCGTTGAGGCAAGGTGAAATCGCACAGATTACTTGCACCCCTGATTATGCCTATGGACCTGGTGGCTTCCCTGCCTGGGGAATCATGCCTAATTCGACGTTGATGTTCGAAATCGAGGTTCTCGACGTGTAACGTCACCATCTTTGAACCGTCGCCGATGAATAGAGGCGGCGCCAACGGATTAAGTGACCGTATACACACGTAAAGTAACACACGTAAAGTAACAGTGAAGTAACAACATAAACGAAGCATTTACACCCCAGCGCCCACACTCATCACCTTTTCTAGTGGAGCCGGTTGGTCATAGCGACAGTTCCCGAACTCGACGAATCGATTGGAGTTCGACAAATACACATGATACGGTGGATCCGAAAGCATGGCTCCCACACGTGGGAAGCCACTGTTCGAAACAATGTGCACATTGCATAAGGCGAAGAGCTGCAGTTGACTCACCGCCCGGATGATGGCTTGTTGCAAATGCGTTTGATCACAGCCGCCAGTCGTGTGCTTGCTGCAGTCACCATGAAAGTAGGCGTTGCCGGTATCAACAACAATACGTTGACGGAAGGCATCGGCCAGCATTTGACGCGTCTTCAGCGATTCCGACATGGCGTACCAAGGGTACTTCAGCAACGCGTTGTCGTCCTGCGCTGTGCTGGGAAAGGCTTTGCTTAAAAAGGTCTTCTCGATATTGGACGCACACGAGGTATGCTTTTGATACACAGAGGGATGTAAACTGGCATCAAAGGCGGGATCAAAGGTCTTATCACCCGCACGAATACCGATACCAATGCGCAACGGAGAGACTTGTTTCCCATGGCCAGCGGTATCGTTGTTGTGTGGAGTCAACAGACGCTTCCGAAATGGTTCCGTGATACTTTCCACTGCCTGGTTCTCACGAAAGAGAAATGCATAAGCACATCGAAACATGGAGTCTTTCTTGGCGCCCAGTTGTTGAAGTCTATCCTTCAGACTTGGGTTGTCGAACATGTAGTGGATGCCACCCCGATTGGAAGAGGTGAAAATGGAATGATCCGCATAAGGGTATGCCTTGCTTTCTGATGGAAACTTGAGTAAGTTCTCTTTCCCATACAAGTGGGAAGCACGTCCATCGTTGTTGATCAAATATTCCATATGATGGTGGTCCGGTGACACTTCCTTGTTGTCATAGGCGCGAATGCCATCGTATCCTCTCACCCCTTTGTAAGTAAACATTAGCGGCGCAGTATATTTGGTATCATCTGGAGGACGTGTCCAGTTGATAAATCGATAGTCGTACGCATACTCGAAGCGCGGGAGCTTCTCGTAGAGGCCAATTTGAAAGGCATGTTTTGTGAAGAAGGCCAGCCAAAACTGCGACATCATGCCCAGAAGTCGATCAGCCAACCCCGCTTCGACAGGCACCGATATCAAATATCGCTGTGGTGCCCGTTTGGAGAGAATATCGTTGTGAAGTTTGGCATATTCCAACAGCTCAGATGCCAGGGGCTTCCCACACCAGTTTTCCAGCAATCGACGGTCGTTATCTGAATATTCAATATTCGATAGGACTGAAACTACTAAGCAAAGCCAAACAATCAATCTTCCGAGGAACAACAGGCTGAGTGTCGCAGAATTCATCGTGTCTTCTTCACTGCGGACGCAATTGGTGCATGAAGGTCACAATGTCAATGGAAAAAAAGACAGTTCGCTGCAGAACTCCGAGAGTAGCGAAGGAACTTGAACGTTTTTAGACTACCCAGATCGATATAACGTGTCCTTCGACAACACATTCGAACGACCTCCGTATCTTTCCTGTGAAAAGTGATTCCAATCGATCGTCTCGACCATCACGACCATCGACCAGACCACCGACCAACACGCCAGCGGGTGAAAAAGTGAAACGCTTTCCGCCGAGGCCAGCGCAGCGGAGAGAGGGGTCAGATGGGGCATAGTTAAATAAATAATAATAAGGTCAGTGTTGTGCCTGTTCACAACTGGTTCCCATCGCAATCGGATGCGATGCGGTAGTATACTCGGTGATCGTCGCCTCGTTTTTCTCCAACGATTGAAGGTGCTGGCTCTGGCTTTCTTTTTTCAATGACGACGCAGCCCAAATCGAGTGAGTCGAGGGGGCTTCACAATGCGATCTTGTCTTGCAATCATCCCCATTTTATTCAGAATTATTTTAAGCAGTCTAGGCTACATCACTTGAGTACGTGGAAAGCCGATCTTTGTGAGTTCGTTGGGGATGTGATGCACAACTCACAACGAATTCATCGCTTTTCGTCGGCGACAGACTTTCCAAGAGTTATCATGCATGTCGACATGGACTGTTTCTTCGTTTCTGTCGGAATCCGGAGTCGCCCTGAATTGCAGCTTAAGCCTGTCGCAGTCGCTCATTCTACGAATGGGCTTCAAGTAGAATTCTCCTCTTCGGAAATCGCGTCGTGCAACTACCCCGCTCGTGCCAAAGGCGTCAAAAATGGAATGTTCATCGGGTCGGCGAAGAAGCTCGCCCCAGATCTTGTTATAATTCCCTATGATTTTGACAGCTACGATGCTTGCTCCCGAATGCTCTATCGGATTTTAATCGAAAATTCGGACTTCGTCCAAGCGGTTTCATGCGACGAAGCATTTGTGGATCTCAGTCACACGGTTAAACAGCAGCTGGAAAAGGAGAATCTGTTACCATGTAATCATATATCAGAGCGCCTATCTCGTCGCATCGAGGAGATAACACGCGAGCATGCGGAACATCTTCGACGCGAAATCTGTCGTGAAACAGGTTGCAACGCCAGCGTTGGGATCTCGACCAATTTGTTGTTGGCACGGATTGCTACATTTTCCGCCAAACCAAATGGATGTCATTTTCTTTCCGCCAAAGACTCCACGGGAATGCTTCGCAATTTATCGATTCGAGATTTGCCTGGTGTGGGTTGGTCCACCACCGAGAAATGTGCACAATGGCACGTGACCACATGTGGTGAACTCTTGCAGCAGGTGTCCTTGTCCACCTTGCAATTAGAATTGGGGGAAAAGACAGGCCAGACTCTGTGGGACTTTTGTCATGGTCGAGATGATCGGTCGTTGGAAAACAAGGTTCGACAGACGTTGGGTGCCGAGATCAATTGGGGTATTCGATTCACGACGCCAGCAGAAATCGACACTTTTCTGCGAAGATTTTGCGACGAAGTATATACGCGTTTGCATTCTTCGCGATGGATGGCCAAGCATATCACTGTCACGGCAAAAAAGAAACTGTATGAGGGAGAACCGGGCAAGTTTTTGGGCTGTGGCCACTGCCAAGACTACTCGCGGTCGGTGCAACTGCAACAGTATTTACGTGACGTTGATGAGTTGTACAGACATGTGGTTGGCCTCTTCAAAGAAATGGCCTTAGTTCCCACGGATGTACGTGGTGTTGGTATTCATTTGAAAAAGCTTCAACGTCGTGGGCCTTTGAAGAGCAAGGCGGGGACCCTCAGTTCGTTTTTCGCCGCGGCAGCCGACAAACCTGCCATTCAGTCCAACAGCAGCAATTCCGATGGTTCAGTAGCTGCTCTACCAGCATCAGTCGTAGATCACGATCTACAAGATCAATCCTCTGTGACAGCGGACCTCAGCAAAGAAGAAGAAATACCCCCACGGGACCACATTGACGTGGTGCAGCCATGTGAAGAAGAGCTGGATTTCGGTGGCAGTGACGACGATTTCACTGGGTTTCACAGCGACGATGACCTTGGGCTTCATCGACACGGCGATGAAGCACTACAGATGGGGACAGATGGTAATAATGATGGTGATGGTGCTATACCTATCGATGCGCCTCCTGAGGCACCGCCACAAGTTCACGACACCACCGACGTCGTCGATCTGTGCAGCAGTGATGACGACGACAATGTTCAAGTTCATGTTCAAAGCCTGCCTGTCTCAGTGAAGTCCGCCGTTCCTGTCGCCACTGGGAAGGACGCCAAGCCGAAAGTACTCGGTGGCTCGAAGAGCATCGCCGAGTTCTTCAGGACGGGCCCAACTGCTTCTCTCACAAAGCCAGCGAACAACAATTCCTCGCCTGTCAAGCGCCGCTATTCCAATGCGATGGAGGAGTTACGTAATGAAGTGGACCTGGATATTCTCAATTCTTTGCCTTCTCCTATTCGTGAGGAACAAATTGAAATGCTGCTGGGCAAGATCGACATGGTCAAGAGGAAGAGGCTTACCTGAAATGGAAACACATTTGGATACAAATTGTATATAAGTTATGTATATAAATGAACCTTAATGAGCGGGTTCGTTATCTCAGGGTCGTTTAACAGCTACGTACCGGTACCTACTACATATTGTACTAGGGCTCGCGCGATGACCCCATAAGTGAAACTTCTGCTCGTACACTCTCTTTACTTGTTTACGATCTATTACAATAGGTCAGTCTGTACAGCGACAACGACAGAAGCGACAACCAACGCGAAGCTATGGTCTGAGCGCGCGCTTCGCGCGCACTCGAACCCAGCAACTCTGATAAGACGAAACTATCAACAACAACTTCACGCTTAGCTATGGTCTGAGCGCGCGCTTCGCGCGCACTCGAACCCAGTCTGCTCACTAAGAAGACTTTCTGTGACCGACCGATGACAAAGCGACTGCAGAGACTCAGAGACTCACTCAAGGAAGTGTGACGGACATATGACGGAATTAAAGGTTTCCTGACCCGTCAGTGGTCGGACGTACGAAGTACGTTTCACTTTTCAGCTTTTGGGAATATGCCCCCCCCTGTGCTCCTGTGCGCAGAACACAGATACCCAAAAGAGCAAAATCTGGGATAAGCTCAGCAAGCTGAACCGCTGAGCCAGCTTCAACATCGGATCCATAGCTTTGATCACATTTTAATCCTCAGGGAAATTTTGAAATGATGTTCCTGGTTCTATTAGCTCTTTGCTTGGCTGTTTTGCCAGTGGCTGTATTTGGCTATGACAACGGTGTGGCCGCTACTCCCCCTATGGGTTGGTCGACTTGGTGCACCAACGATCTTTGCGGTCTGCGCGACAAATGTACTGAATGGGAGGTTCGAAATCGTGCAGACGCACTTGTTAGTGAGGGTTTAGCAGAACTGGGTTATCAATGGCTGTTGTTGGACGATTGCTGGGCTGATCATGACCGCGATGCTGATGGCAATTTGCAGCCAGCTCCACGACAGTTTCCCAGTGGAATGAAGGCTTTGGCTGATTACATCCACGGTAAAGGTCTCAAGTTGGGTGTGTATACGTGCATTGGTACTCAAACTTGCAAGAAAAACAGACCCGGGTCTTATGGTCACTACGATCAGGACGCGAAGACCTTCGCTTCCTGGGGTGTTGACATGGTCAAAGCTGATAATTGCCATCATCCTAGCTCTGGCGAGACCACGCAAGAACTCTTCACCCAATTTTCGAAGTCTTTGAATGCCACCGGTCATCCTATGCTCTTCGCCATGTGTGAATGGGGCAACGATGAAGTGTGGAACTGGGGACCGGGCATTTCCCAAATGTACCGCATTCAAATGGATCATATCCCGTTCTTCCACTGGCCTGCCACAGCCAATGGTGCTGGGTACGGATGCGGTACTGCTGAAATTATTGAATGGATGGCCGACTTGCATCCCAGCAAGTATGTTGCCCCTAACCAATGGATGGACCCGGACTTCCTGGAGACGATGTTCCCCATCACGATGAACTTCACACATTCTCGTACTGAGTTCACGTTTTGGGCTCTTTGGTCTGCACCTTTGTTTGTTGCCACTGATGTGATGGGTATGTCTGAAGAGAAGAAGTCCATCCTGACGAATGTGGAAGTTCTGGCGGTGCACAAGGATCCTCTGTTTATTGCCGGTGAACGTGTGAAGAAGGGTGCCCATGGTCAACAAGTCTGGTCTCGTCCGTTGAGCAACGGTGACATTGCCGTTGTCTTGTACAATGCCAACAACATTACTGCCTTGCCCATTGTCGTTCAATGGGAAGAACTTGGATGGAAAAACGCGGCGATGGTGAGTGTTCGTGATTTGTGGTTGCAACAAGACGTTGCCAAAGCCCGAGTTGGTTACCAAGCTATTGTTGAGCCAAACGACGTGCAAATGCTCAGACTGTCAAAGCTGTAAGATGATGCCCCAGTACCCCATCATCTATGCCAATAGATATGCCATTCGATGGCAGTGGTGGTGTATAGGTTCACTCGGGCTTCATCTGTCCCTGATTGCTCTATCCCCTTCATTGCTCATCACTGGCTCATTTCGTTTCCTTCATTATTTTCGTATGCTTTTTTTTTTCTGCAAACCATTTAATTTCCTAAAATTCCTAAACGATCCTAAGTAAACTCTTTCGTCTCACGCACATGTGCGTAGCTCGGCTCAGCTCAGCTCGTCCATTTGGCATCTTTTCAAACCTAGGGGTCGCTCGAGACATTCAATACAATAGCAAAAAATACAAAGCGGTGATTTTGGGGAAAGCTTTATTATTCAGACGGGAGATGACATGGAAGAATCTTGTGGCACATCAAACGGGGAAGCAACTACGATGGCGTCGTAAGCCGTTGAAAGAATCTCTTTTGAGCGCAGGCGCTCGACCAACAGATAAAGAAAGAAAGCGGATAGCATGAAAGGTTTGTATAGTCTATACTCATTCAGCATTTCGCGATGCACATAAAAATGTGGGAACGTATAACGGCAAAAACGGGCAAAGACACAGATTGTCCATTCAAAGATTTAGTGACCGAATCCCCAGAACTTCAGCAAATAATACCCAGCAACTGCAGGAATCACAACTGATCCTGCCAAAGAAACGTATCCGACAGCCATTAAGGCCGTCAACATGCGCTGAAACTCTGCAGTATCATTCACGTGCGGAAATGGAACATTGGGCACCGGCTTGTTGAGGAACTTACACAAAGGTTCCCATCCCTCCGTAACATCGAAGACAAGCAATTGTTCAGGAGGACATTCGCGCTTGACATCCTCGACATGCTTCACATAGCTGGCAATAACCTTATCCTTTTCCCAGGATCCACCGAAAGCAATACCGAACATCTGTGACGTCATCTTGCCAAATCCTGGACACGGGATGCCCAGCCAAAGAGAGATTTTAATCCAAAAGGATGTGTATGGAGAAGTAGATGATGCACAGAAAATTGTTTGCGTGCATGACTTGAACCACTTCTCAGGCTCTCGGGCAGTCAAAACAACTTTTGCATCTGGATAACGCTTCAATTGTTCTCGCCAGTATTGTGCACTGGGAAAGTCGCAAGTTGTGCGATACTTTTGCTTTCCATCGAAAACCTCTTGAAAATCGTATGGCTTCCCATCAAGAACTCGTTGCCAAAACTGAACATGGTTGTTTTCAATGACTTCAACCATATGATACGTTGGATTGTAACCGAGAATTTCGAGAGCTTTCTTGAAGCTGCTGGTTCCAGTACGACCCCAACCAGCGCCAATCACTTCGACTTTATGATCCGACATTCTCAAAGCTCAAACACAATTCACTGTGACTTCATTACTTGATGAAGTTGATATGGATATGCTATTTGTTCACTCACAATCCGCTCCAAAAAGAATGTACTACCAAAATCGTTGTTTAACAGTATATGATGGTATATGTTCTCCTACCTTTCGTACGCAGGGGGTTTTAGTTTCGAGATGTTTCTGGAAATATTTCGGAGTGATCTCCTGCATCGTTTCGCAGTGTGTCGGTGAGAACGAAGATCAGTCTGCCAACCAATTGTCCTCCTTCTTCATCGGGTAGGAATTGGACACATGGCAAAGAAAACCAAAGCTATCCCCTAAATCACAACTCTTGGGTCGTGGAATTGAGCGATCATTGGATAGTGTTGGTGAAAGAGGTGATCGTCTACTTTTCGGAAAAGTCGTTGCTTACTATCTTGTTTGTGACTATACACTTGACGTTGGGAGTACCTTTGATCCAATAGTTTGTGTTTTCGCACCATTTTCCGCAGTGTCTTCTTTCCTTCTTGATTTATCTAGGCAATTTTGCTGCCTTTGTATGCATTTTAAAAGAGCTACAAGCGTAAGTGTGGCGGACCTGCATTTACAGACTGTAGAGGACAAAATCAAACGACTTGCTATTGATAAGAACAATCAACCACACATGGCGCTTAGTTTGAAAGAACCCTCTGGTGGAACATCCCATGCACCTATCTTGACTGTCATGTCATCCGCACGGGACGATTTCAGCAGTCGATACGATATTGTTCGCGAGATCGGCAAGGGAGGTTTTTCCACGGTGTACCAATGTCGAAGTAAAGCAGAAGGAAAGGATTTCGCAGTCAAGGTAATGTCTTTTGCGTGTCGCTCTGTTATGATTTCTTGATCCACTGAATTCATTCGATGTCAATTTAGGTTGTCGATTTAAGACCCTTGCGA
>SMOI01000736.1:0-11712 GCA_008000375.1 Poteriospumella lacustris | reverse complement strand
CCTGTCGTCATAGGCGAAAGCGATGGATTGATTTACTGTGACTGGGGTCGGAAAACCTCTGCGGGTCTGCTCATTCGGGATATCAACGTTATTTTCTATACGTACCCCCATGTGGACCACGAAATCGTTCCAGAAGAGGTACGTGCTCGTGAATGTGACTGTGACTGTGACGGTGTCGTTGACTGGATCTGCTCTGCTGTTAGTTGGGAGATCTGCTGGTATGGATCAAGGATCTACAAGAGTCAAGCATTGATGCGGACACGCGATCGACGGCCTTGCAACAACGAATGGAAGCGAAATACGACGCCCTGGCGAAGGATGTCATCGACAGTACCGCCGATGCACCAGTCGGTCAACGTGCCTGCCGTGTCCCGATAGCGGACGATCCGGCGGAATCCAAGACCAGTGGCAGCAAATCCAGCCGTGCGTCTGCCAAGGCGGAAGAGAAGGAAGAGAACGCTGGTTATACGTGTATCCCGGAATGTTTGCCCTTCAAAGTCGACGTGCCTGTATCGTCCACGACCGCCGTCACCGCCGCCGCCGCGGCATCGACTGTTCAGGGTCGAACGTTTGCATTGAAGGAAGTCATCGTTCGCTTTCGTATGGAGGCTGAGTAGTACGTGTTCCGCGTCGTCGCATGTATATAGCTGTTGGAGAGCGAGCTTATCCGTTTTGTTTTTCTACGTTTTTCTGTTGCCACAACAGCGTCCCGTTGCTACTGGCGCGACCGGTGTTGGCGTGCGGATCGATGTTTGAAGTGCAAGACGATCGACCGGTATGTGTGTGGGTGTGTGTGCCGTTGCGGCTGTTCTACTGTGTCAATAATGAGGTGATGGCCATGCTGACGATGGATGTAGAATGGCGTCAAAGTGCGCGTGACCTCGCCGGACGTGGAGAAGACCGCGTATGAGATTGGTCGCCGACTGTTCATCCGGTACGTCCTTACGTTCTGTTGTATGTTTATGGTGGATAAACATCATCTCTCTGTATTCATCCCTGTGGCCTGTATCCTGCCCGCGATGTTTTTCAGATTACGAAGCGAAAGTCAATCGTTGAACCCATGTGCTCCCTCTTAATCAACACGGCGCCATGGTGGTTACGACCTTACAAGGGTTAGGTTACCTTTACAAGACGTGCAAAAACAGCCTCCAACGACTGGTGCTCAACCTCATCACCGGTTGGCTGTTGGGTTGTTCATTCACTACTGAAGACGGTGTTTCTCATTTATTTCATTCGCTTTTGAGCCTCACGTAGATCTTTCATGGTCAGTTTGTAACCCCAATGTTGTAACAATTGACGTACTTTGGGGGAGATCTTGGCGTCGTCGACGACTTTGTCCAACGGTTTGTTCGTCGACAACACCTTGTTGACCAGGTTTCTTCGCCATCGACCGGTGGCACCCATGACCCCTAACGCGCGTCCAATTTGACGGGTATCATCAGAACATCGTCGTCCTAAATAAAAACGACAATACCATTGAAACCAACCAAACGGATCTGCTTCTGTGATCCATCCCGAGGATTCCCACATATGTAAGTCACCTCCACAGGAGACCTTGTAGGTATTCACGTGATCATCGTACTTGGGACTGGCCACCTGTCGTTTGATATTCAATCCATCAAACCAATCCATGGGAAATTCTTTCCAAGCGTCAGCATACGTTTCTCCCGTGACACCGGATTGAATCGTACGGAAATAGGTCCCACCAAAGGAACCCAGTTGTAGGACCTCCTTTGGGGTTAGATTGGGTGTAAACTCAGGATAATCTGGGAATATCAAATAACCATCGGAAGATCTGGCCGGCAGAGGTTCACGGTGGGTATATATGTCAATGGTCTCCCGAGACACATCTCGACTGGAAACCTTCGTGACCGATGGACCTTTCGCCGTCACTTCTTCCGATAAGAATTGAGGTCGCTTTCGTTGTCGTTTGGAGCTTGATCCATTCTCTTCCGTTTCTTCAGGTTTCTTGATTTTTTCGACGTTCAACTTCTTCGGCTGATCGAATTCCGCATCGGAATCCACTGGTTCCTCCTTCAACGCCGACGCTTTTCGCTTGAGGTTTTTTCCGGATTCCATTTTTTTGGTTCAGCTCAATCTTCGTTTGAGAAATGGGCAGTATTGGATTAGCCTGAGTAGCTACTGTGACTGCTGTACGATTGCCCAAGAGCCTACATGACATAACATTACCAAGCCAAGTCGACGGCTCAGAGAGCGCTGAGTCAGACGGCGGCGGCGACGTCATCGCCTCGCTCTCCCCCGCAGGAATACGTACGTACATAGGGTCTGCCTTTTACACTGACAGATACTGGGTTTATGTATGATAATAAATGTACGCAATGCGCTGTGACGCTCTGTCGCTCAATCAGGCACCTACAGTACATAAAAGCCAGTAGTCTTCTTATAGCGATGAAAACACACCAGTACCAGTTTCGGAATGTTGGTGGACGATCTTACGTAAGCACCGCAGGCAACAAGCGGGCACTTCATTAACAGTTTTTGCACCTCTGTCTCCGTCGGACGCCACGACGACCACTGACCACCGACCATCAACATCGACCATCGGAGACATGACCAAGACCTATCGTCACTGACGTCAGCCAACAAACGACCATAGTACTACACTACCGCTACCACTACCACTACAGCAAATGCCACCGCAGTATAGACACGCTGTTGTTTCGCAAGCAATACACTGACACTGATACGGGCGAGTACCACGAGACCAGCGTGGATCCAACACCAAAGCACTGCACCAAGCACTACATCAAGCACTACATCAAGCACTACATCAAGCACTACACTACACTACAAGACTATCAAACCTATCATATGGGAGGAACTGTAACAGCCAAACAGCCAAACAGCCGACAAAGCATGCCCAGGGCATGAGCAAACAGTACATACACCGACAGGGTCACGTGCCACGCAAAGCTCGCCGCCCTCTGGCTCGCTGGCTCGCGGACGGTGGAGAAACGCACCCACGCACATACGCACTTGAAAGATCAGTCCACACTCAACAGCTAATAGGCAGAACAACCGTTCGTCCACAACCACAAGAGGCAACGCAGGTTGTCACAAAGGGAGCGCTGCGCTGCTTTTGCCCCTGTTGTGGTTGCGTGAGAGGTGTACACACACTGCAAGAGAGGGAAAGAGGAAAAACACCGAGAAAAACGTTTTGGGGGAGCAGTAACAGAGAAAGCGACAGAGAAAGCGAGAGGGGGAGAGAGAAAGAACAGAAGAGAGAGAGAGAGAGAGAGCAACCGGTGAAAACACACCTCCACAACGCAACCGTGTGGAGGCCTAACTGCAGAGGAGGGAGGGAGGGAGGGGAAACCACCTCCCTTGGTCGCACACAGCACAACTGACTGAACCACTGTATGAGAGAGCGAGAAAGCAAGCAAACAGCCACCAGCCACCAACCGCCAGCGGAAAGCATCGCCATCGCTAATAGTTTACCGCCACATGCGATTCACCCAACGAAAGGAGAAATGAAGAGGGAGGGGAATCGATGATGCAGAACTCTGAGCGAGACGGACGCGACAGATGACACGTCGACAGACACGTCGATAGACACGTCGATAGACACGTCGAAATGGATGAAAAACAAAGGAATCAAGGGCCTCCTGCAGGTCTACGGTGGCTCAACAACCGTCATCCATCCCCTCTCCCGTCTCCTGTGTTCGGACGTGTCGCGGTCGATGGGAAGACGGTATGTACAGTACACACGGAGCAAACGCGCGCTAATGGGAGAATGAGCGCGGTAGAGGTGGAGGTGTGAAAGAGGGGGTGGAGGAGGAGGCGACAGACAGACCAGAGAGACGACAGAGAGAGCAGCTGGCGATCGATAAACAGAGAAAGAATCAAGGGTGAGGGGTGAGGGTGAGGGGTGAGGGACAGGAACCCGAGATAAGCCGCCGGAGGGAAAGAGGCCAAGCCAGACCGATGATACAACGAATGCTGCGGGTTTTAATCGACGACAGCCAGCATGCGAGGAACAAAACAACAAACAACGAACGAACAACGAATGAACTAAATTGAATCGAATCGAATGAGAATAGCGGGAGGACAGCAAAGGAAGCAGAGTAAAAACAGACCATATGCAGACCGTAGACAGACCGCAGACAGACCGTACACAGACCGTAGACCAGACGATGAATGCACAGGTGGCAACCTACCGCCGCAGATCATTTATTTGCGTTCGTAGTGGCAGCCATCGTCTTCGTCGTCCTCTCGGTCACCGTCACTGTCACTGTCACTGTAACGGTAACGGTCGTCACGACGGGTACCTCACCCGTCGTCCTCGTCAACGCTGTGACTGTACGTGGTGTCATGGCTGTCGTGCCGACGGACGACCACCTGCAGCAGCGGGGACTGCTGTGGCGGTGGTGTGCTGGTGGCGGTGGTGGTGGGGATGTATCGCTTACGACCGCTCAGACCCGTCACACGGCCGTACGGACTCTCCTGCGACATCGGCGGCGTAAACGTCCACGACGCCGGCGACCACGACGGCGAGGCCAACGGGGCCCGCACAGGTACCGCCGCCGTCTCAGCGGGTCTACCACCCGAAGCGATCCGCATCGCACGACGACTCTGGCGATCGTAGACTTCCACGTGGCCGATGGAGGAGTCACTGCTGCTCGTACGCCGCCGACGTGGACCGGTGTCCTCGTAGGCGGGTCTCGTCCAGAAGTACTGCACCTCCTCCTCCTCCTCGTCGTCGTTGTCGTTGGTGCTAGCGACGGGATCCTCTGACCAACGAAACGTGTCCGCGTCACTGACGCCCGTCGATACGACCGAGGCGTCACTCTCGTGGGAGCTGTACAGCACATCGCCGCCGCTCTCAATGTCGACGGCGATGTCGCTGTCGCCGTGGCTGTCGCTGTGGCCGTGGCCGTCGTCAGAGTCCGACAACGGCGCGAAGTCCCACGACCCCAACGACGACGATCCCGACGAGTGAGGGCGACCGCCACTGCCGCCGCCACTGCCGCCGCCACTGGCGGGACGTGCGATCGACGCCGATCCTGATGCCGATGACGACGACGTCGAGGACCACGAAAACGACGCGAGCGACACCGACGAGGCCGCCGCGGACGACCCCGACGACGAATCCGGGTGCGAGTAACTGCGCGAACGGGCAGCGGCACCGACACCGGCACCAACCGAGAGCGACAGCAACGACAACAGCGACGAGGAGCCCGCGCTATCCCGCCGATCACTACGTCGGTGGTGGCGGTGGCGGTCACTGCCACTGACAGCGGCGGCGGCGGTGTGTCCATGTGGCGACAGCGACACCTTCGCCGTGCCACCTGTTCCCGGTGCGAGGCCACCGGGGCCATCGGGGCCACCACCACCGTCGCCATCGTCACCGTCGGCGACGCAGCCGTCGCAGCCGTCGTCACCATCGGCGGCCGAAGCAGTCGCCGCCGTCGTCGTCGCCGTCGCAGCCGTCGCACTTCGCAGACGATGCCGCAGCGATCGAAAGCGCCCGTAGTCCACCGCCAAATAGCCCACCGTCCCCACCAGCGGCAGCAGCAGCATCAGCCACAACAAAATCGCCAGCCACGAATCGCGTCGTGTTAGCGATGCCCGCAGATGGAGACCCATTCCATTGTTACCGCCACCGTCACCATCCGCTTCCCGTTGACCGACGAGGTCCAAGAGCGACGGTTTCAAGATGAAAAACCACAAAAAGACCACGATCGAGACGAAGAACGACGAGGTCAAGTTGATCAGCGTCAACAGCAGCTCCGGCGACAGCCAGCAGACGACCCAGAGGACACGGCGACGCCATCGCTCACCCCTCGACAGTGCCCGGGCGGCTGACGAGACCCCCGCCACCACCGGTGACGACGAGGACGAGGACGAAGACAGCGGCGCCATCGCCGCAGCGGCAGCGTCTCCGTTGATTAGCTGAGGATCGGCGGCGGTGACGAGCTTCTCGTCGCCTGTCGCGGTGGCTGTAGCCGATGCGGCACCGGTCGACGAGGGCGACAATCGCTGTCGCATGGTGCGATGGACCAGCCGGGCTTCCGGCAACTCGCCGTACGCTTCGGCCCAACAGACGGCGGTGCTCACCAATTCGCGTCGATCGGCGGGCGCCACGGGATGACGATGGCGGCGTCGTGGCCGTCGCCGTGGCCGTGGTCGTGGTCCAGGACCGTCACCTGCTGCGGGTGACTGTTCCGTCTGTTCCTGCTCTTGCTCTTGCTGCTGCTGCTGTTGATACCGCCACATCTCCACCTGTTCACGGACAAACGCCGTGTACGCGGGCCAGTGGCGCTGTTCTTGCGCCGCCGCCGACAGCGCCGCGACCGTTCCTCCGCCCTCGGCGCCACCCTCGTCCGCGGGGCGGCCGTGGTCATGGGTCGCGTTACACTGCGGTTGTTGTTGCTCCTCCTCCTCCTCCTGCTGCTCCTGTTGGTGTCGTGGTCGCTGGCGGGCCGCCGCCGTGGCATGGACGACGACGACCTTGGTCACTTGCCGTTGCACCGGCGTGCGCAGCAGCAGCCACGGAAACACGAAATCCATCACCAACACCTCGACCACCTGCGTCACCACAATGTCCACCGCCCATTCCAACAACGTCGCCCGGAAGAACGCCACTTGCCACTGGAACCCGCGCACCGCCGCCTTGGACAACAGGAAGTACAAGGCGCCCACGTGCAGCGTCACCAAGACGCCCAGCAGACACCAGTGCCAGACCTCGGACACCTCGTCGCGGTGTTGATGGAGAAACCAACGGCCACAGACCCGACGAAACAGCGTCTGTTCTTGTGCATGCCACGGTAACGGTGGGGCCACGTCGATACGAGACGGTGTGGGCGGTGATAACGACGGTGAGGAAGGGGCAGGGACAGGGGCAGGAGGAGGGGCGGCCGGCGGGTGCGTGAGACGGCGACGTTCAACGCGGTCCAACAGGTCCAAGCGTCCTCGACGGCGGGCACGTACGACGAGCAGTTCGGCCAGCAGCAGCTGCAGCAGGGCGACACCGCGACTGTTGGCATCCGGCGGCAGCAGCGGCGGGGGCAGTCGACGATGGCGATGAAGTGGCTTATGGCGCTGGAGCTGGAGCTGGTGCTGCGGGTGCGATGAAGGAACGACACCGTCAGAGGGAGGCGGCGCAGTGGCAGACGAGTGGTCCTTGTGGGGGCTGGAGGAGGACGCCGAGCGACTGCGACGCTGCGGTTGATGGTGCCGGTGGTGGTGGTGGTGGCGGTGGTGGTGGTGGGCAGAAGACGAGGAGGCCTCGATCCACAGGCGACGCTGCTGCCGCATGCGATGGGAACAGTGAACCGAGGGCAACGACGCATCGGACGGGAGCGATGCTGTGTCCGACGGGTTCGTCGTTGGTTGTGACGCGGTAGCGGCTGTGGCTGTGGCTGTCGTTGTGGACTGCGCAGCTCGTACATCATGGCGGTGGTCATCGTTGTAGTCGTCCTCACCGTGGCCTCCTCGTCCCACCGCCAGGTTCGATTCCAGCGGCGGGGCACCACCACCACCACCACCGCCGCTGCCACTGACGATCGCCGATCCGGACGCCGGTTGGATCGCTGCCATCGTCGATGACGGAGACTCGTCGTGGCTCCGACGTCGACGACGAATCGGTGTGGACTGCAGCGCGGAGAACAAGTGCTCCAGTCCATAGGCCAAGACCGCCATGAACGCCGCCGTAATGACAAACGACACCATAAACGCCGTCGTCGACGACGTGTTCGTGTTCACCACGCACCGGACCGAATAGGCGACGGGTTCACTGATCGACACCGAATTGATCGTTCGTCCACCGAGCGTTTCGACGATGAGGCCGGCGACCGGTTCGACCGTAGACCCACCGAACCAGACACAACGACTCACCGCGGGATCCAACGGCGACTTCCGCACGAGACAGTGCTCTTCATCCACCTGCGCACCGCAATACCCATCGTCCACCGGATACTGCAGATCGTACAGCACCGCCAGGGCGAAACACGACATCGTCAAGCTCGTGACGACCTGCAAGACGTCCCACATGCACTGCGTCTGCTGCAGGTGTCGGTACTGCTGCAGCTCGTCGTCGTCGTCGTCGTCGTCGTCCTCGTCGACATCGACCTCTTCACCGCCGCCACGACTGCTGCGGCGACGACGACGACGCGGGTCCTCGTCGTACAGGAGGTACAAGACGATGCGCAGGTAGATGTGCTTCTTGCCCACGCTCTGCAGCAGTTGGTGGAACCACCACGACTGCGCATCGCGTTGCAACGACGGCGGAAGGACGCTCTGGAGATAGGCGCGTAGCGTCCGTGTGGGGGATGGGGATGGGGATGGTGCAGTCGCCGCAGCGGCAGCAGTGGAAGCCAGTGGTGGCGCAGTGGATGGTGCCGGTTCAATGGCCGCAGACGTTGCCGTCGGTGGTGACTTCGCTGTAGCGGCGGTAGCGGCGGAAGCTTCGGACGGTGCGGTCTTGTGCGCAGCACGGTGGTGTTCTTGATACCGCGCGATGCCCATCATCAACACGGCCACCGCCCAGATCGAGCCAAAGGTCACAAAGACCATCACCGACTTCTCCGCAATGTTCCCATTCAACGCGATGGCCGCACTGGTCACCGAGGCATCAAAATCACCCTGCGCAAAGGAACTAAACGCCGCGACGGAGACACGTCCGTTCAGAGCCAACAAGGCCGACAGCGACGAGGCATTGCTCTGCTGGTACTGCGCATCGTAGCCACAGCGACATTGAATCGTCGTCCCCACCACGACGCCCTGGCAATAGTCGTTGCTGGCCACGGTGTTGTCTTGCAGGTTCAAGACCGAACACACGTGACGAGGAATCGGACACGCGCGATGTACCCGGGCCGCTGCCTGGCCCGAACAGGTCAAATTCATCGAAATCTTCGACTGCGGGCAGAAGACGGAGACTTTCTCCACCACCCCCAACGTGCAATTGTGATCCAACGTCCGCGTATCGGGTGACAACGCAGCGGAATCCGTCAGGGTCAAGGTCGCATCAAACGTGGGCAACGTCGCCGAGGACGTCGAGCCGTTGGCGTTGGCGAAGACGACTTGGACCGTGACAATGTCGGTGGACAACGTCGGTGGGGTCAGCGGTGAACCACCGGTCGTCGGTGTCGTCGGTGTCGTGGTCGTATTGCGTTGCTGTTGCTGTTGTCGGTTGAAGGAGGCAACAAGGGACGCCACGTTGTCCGTGTTCAATAGAAACGCCGACAGTTCCACGACCGAGATCAAGGCACCGATCGCTTGATTCAGTTGGGCCGAGGCGTTGTTGAAACGCGGCGGGGAGAAGGCAACCACACTCGTCGTATTCGGCAACGCAATCTGCAGCACACTGCCACGGGTGGCGTTGTTGTTCAACAGGGACGCCACGATCATCGTCGTCTTCACGTACTCGGTGGATACCGAGACGGTTTTCAACGACGACGACGTGTCATTGGTTTGCTGGCGCAGGATCTGCGCGAACAAGGTGGGGCCAATGGCATCGAAAATCGCCTGGACAATGTTCAACGAGTCGATCGCGGCCGTGGCCGCCGGTACCAAGCTGCCATTGCCGTGTGCCGTTACGTTGGTCAATCCCTGTCGAATCGACGACAGAATGTACTCGTACGAGAAGACGTCGACGGTGGGTGCCGCTGTGGGACGAGGCGTCGTTGGGGCGGCGGTCGGTTGTGACGACGGCGGCGCGGAAGGGACCGTGACCGGTTGGGAGGAAGGTATGGCCGATGGTTGTACCGTGGGCACCACCGACGGTTGTCGGGACGGGCTGGTGGATGGGGTGGTGGATGGGTGCACACTCGGCTGCCATGACGGCTGCCGCGTGGGCTGTCCCGTTGGCGTCGCGAATGGTTGGCGCGATGGCGAACTACTCGGGTGACTCACTGGCTGGCGCGTTGGTACGCTCGACGGCTGAGACGTGGGTTGTTGGGTAGGCGAACGAGAGGGCTGCGTGGATGGTTGACTCGTAGGCGACGTTGTCGGTTGTTGGGTTGGCTGCCACGACGGTTGTGTGGTCGGGGAGCCAGAAGGCTGTGCAGACGGCTGATGCGTGGGGATGATGGTCGGTTGACTGGACGGTTGATGGGTCGGGGTAGCGGTCGGTTGATGGGTCGGTTGTGCCGATGGGAAGCCCGTGGGTTGGTCAGTGGGAGTACCCGTCGGACGGGCGGATGGCTGCGAAGACGGGGTACTCGACGGCTGCGACGATGGGTCCATTGACGGTTGTACCGATGGTTGAGCGGAGGGTACCGCGGTGGGTTGTGTGGAGGGCGTTTGCGACGGTTGCTTCGTTGGTTGGCACGAGGGTTGCGACGATGGGATCCCACTCGGCTGGTGCGAAGGTTGCGTCGTCGGCTGGGTGGAAGGACGTCTCGAGGGCTGCATGGAAGGCTGTGTGGATGGCCTTGCTGACGGTTGAGACGAGGGCACTGCCGTTGGCTGTTGAGTGGGTTGTCCAGAGGGTTGGCGGCTTGGTTGCGTCGTTGGATGAGTAGACGGCTGGATCGTTGGCTGACTGCTTGGCTGAGAGGACGGTTGGCTCGAGGGCACACCCGATGGTTGTTCCGTCGGTTGTACCGATGGCTGTCGTGTGGGTTGTGCTGAAGGTTGACGGGTAGGTCGTTCCGTTGGTTGTGTCGACGGTTGTCGAGTGGGCTGTCTGGACGGCTGCGATGTTGGCTGCCGAGACGGTTGAGCCGATGGTTGAGCGGATGGCTGCCTCGACGGGGAGGAGGATGGCTGGCGCGAAGGTTGGGACGAAGGTTGCCGACTCGGCTGTCGACTGGGCTGAGACGAGGGCTGCGCAGAGGGGTGACGCGAAGGTTGAGCACTTGGCTGAGCGGTGGGTTGACGTGAAGGCTGGGACGATGGCTGCCGAGTTGGTACCGCTGTAGGTTGTACAGAAGGCTGCACAGTCGGTCTACGAGATGGCTGTGCAGTGGGTTGATTCGAGGGCTGTCCGCTGGGCCGCCGAGATGGTTGCCCACTGGGCTGAGCTGTCGGCTGACGTGAAGGCTGCACGGAAGGCTGGGACGATGGCTGGCGGCTGGGCTGCGAGGATGGCTGGCCAGAGGGACGAGACGTCGGCTGCGATGATGGCTGTCCAGTGGGCTGTCCGCTCGGCTGCCAAGATGGTCGTGAAGTCGGTTGGGTCGTTGGCTGACGAGACGGCCGCATTGAGGGCTGGACGCTCGGCTGAACGCTTGGCTGTGACGACGGCTGGCGAGAGGGATGAGATGTCGGCTGAGATGATGGTTGTCCAGTGGGCTGTCCAGTGGGCTGCCGAGATGGCCGTGAAGTCGGTTGGGTTGTCGGCTGACGAGACGGCCGCATTGAAGGCTGCGTGCTCGGCTGGCGACTTGGCTGTGACGACGGCTGGCGAGAGGGATGAGATGTCGGCTGAGATGATGGTTGTCCAGTGGGTTGTCGGCTGGGCTGCCGAGATGGCCGTGAAGTCGGTTGGGCCGTCGGCTGACGAGACGGCTTCGACGATGGCTGGCTTGTAGGCTGACGTGTCGGTTGACGTGTCGGTTGCCTGGAGGGCTGAGAGGTGGGTTGACGAGTTGGTTGTGGCGAAGGTTGTATTGAAGGTTGTGGCGAAGGCTGGAAGCTGGGAGAGACCGTCGGAAAATATGATGGTTGTCGCGTGGGAGGATACGTTGGAGACGCAGTTGGTGTATAGGCGATTGTATAGGCCGTTGTGCCACCACAGGATCCACTCGA
>SMOI01000735.1:0-11718 GCA_008000375.1 Poteriospumella lacustris | reverse complement strand
GCGGGTGCTCTTGGTTGTGCGGTGGTGCTCGCGGAGCTGCTGGACGGCGCAGGCGACTGGACCGCTTCCGCTGCGTCTTCTTCGTCTTCGGTGGTCGACGCAGTCTCCACTTGCTGCTGCGCGGGAGCCTTGCTCGACTGCATGGACGCCTTCGAGGCCACAGACGACGCCTTCTTGCGCAGCAGGCGACCAAAGAGCGACGCGGGCGCGTGCTTCATCGCGCCAATCGAATCACTTTCGACGGGCGGCAGAGGCAGCGGCGGAGGCGGCGCTTCAACGGAGACCTCCACCTGCTGCGGCCCCTGCGGCACAGACGCCTTTCCATGCGACGAAGATGGCGCCGAGGTCTTCAGGCCTCGCGCTCTGGCGATGAACTTGGCCATCAACGATCCTGGTCGAGGCTGTGGCGCGGCTGTTGAGGCGCTGGGCGCGTCGTCCTCGTCGTCCCGCTCCTCAATCGTCTCCATCGACTTAGCTGCGCCACGCGTCGCTGTTTCTTTGCGACGAAAGAATCGACTCAAGCCACTGCGACTGCGCGTCTGTCGCCCATCGCGACTGGTTTCGGCGTCGCTGACGATGCCGGCCTCCAGGGCCATCGCGTTGCGGTCGTTGTCGTAGTCCGCCAGCAGAGCGTCCATCTGCTGCTTCAGCTGGAGCGCCTCCAAGTCGATGTCCGCGGTGGCACTGGGCCTCGTCCGGCGCTTTGTCCTCGACACAGTCGACGAGGCTGTCGATTCAGGCGTGTCGGTGGCCTGCGAGCCTCTGAACCGCGTCTGCGGCTGCGTCATGATCAGGTCATCATCGTCGTCGTCATCGCTGTTCTCCCCCGTAACGGGCCCCACTTTTGGCAGAACGAAAGGCACCACCACTGTTTCTGCGGCACTGTTCGTCGTTCCAGACACAGCCTGCACAGCAGCAGCAACATTGGTACTGCCACTGCTACTGCTACTGCCAGTGGCGACGGCCTGTGGAGCCGCAGCGGTTCGAACGGGCCACAACGGCGGCGGGAAGGGCTTGGACCAGTCCGCCGAGCCGGCCGTCGACACGCCATCGCCGTCGTCCATCACAAAATTGCTGCAGCAGACAAACGTCTCGTCAGGGCCACCGTCGAGCAGGCAACAGCGGCGCGGCACTTACTAGCTCGCGAGGTGCACCGGCACGTCGCTCATCAACTCGCCCGTCTCGAACTCCAGCACCAGCGTGCGGTTCCTACATCACAACGGATCGCGGTAAGCCATGCCATCATACGGCGTAGTGCATTGGCTGCGTCTTACGTAGGGTCGTGGACGCGCACGATACCGCGCACCTCGCGGAACTCCAGCCCCTCGACGTACTTCGCGATCTTCTGACCCACGAAATCCCGCTCGGACAAAGCAGCTTTGGCGGGTGTTCGGTCCACGGATGGCGCACGCGTTGAGACGACGGGGTTCGTCTTGGTAGCCTCCTTCTTAGCTGGAGACGCGGTCTTCGAAGGCGCGTCGACACTCCCTTTCGCCGCGCCGTCCTCTGGCGCCATCGGCAGCGGCACCTGCGTCGCCGGAGAAAACACCCCCAGTCGTTCCTCTAGCCTCAACGACGACGCCAACAAATCCTGCTCCAGCCGACTGGCTACCTCTTGGTACGAGGACGCCGGTGCGGGTGGCGTCTGGGAGCCGTTTGGACGTGCTCGAGCGGCGGCGGGGGAGGCCGCAAGAGTCGCCACCGTTTGTTGTGTGCGATCTGATGGCGCAAAATACAGTTTTCACACAGAAGCGACCAGAGAACGGCGATTGAAAGACTTACCTCCTGTGGACTGTGAGTCGTCGGGGACCTGCGTGCCGGCCATCGGCCCCTCCGCCTGCGAGTCCACCTGCGTCATGAGCAGCTCTTGCGGAACCAGCTGCGTCGGCACCTGCGTGTCCAGCAGTTGAATGACCTGCCCATTGAGCAAATCGGGCTCTTCGGCTTCGTCGTCATCTTCTTCCATCAGAGTCCCTTCGAGAGCGCTGAGGACGTGTACTTTGGCCACGGCGGAGAAGCGCGGAGCCGAGTCGACATCGTTCGCTGTGTCGACTTGCGTAGCCACTTGGGTACCGTCGCACTCTGGGATGGGAGGCAGAGCCTTTGACACCTCCGTCTCTGCTTCGGGACCATTAATATGCCGCGCATATGCTCGGGAGATCTCGGAATGTAGAAACGTGATGGCTGCACCGGAGATGATCGTGACCGAATCCGGACTGCCACTCGACTTGCCAGCCTCGTTCACGGGGAACAAGTGTTCACGAGTCAGCGTCCACCCATCCTCCGCAAATCGCTCGTCGCCAGCACCCTCTTCTCCGTCTACAATTACACAAGACAGGCGTCAAGGACAACCAAGACGCAACGGTCGGACCCGCATGTACCTGCTTGGGGCAAATACCGCCCATTGAATTGGCGAAAGGCCAACCGCTTTACTATCAATCTGTACGCTTGTTTGTCAATGAGTGATTTCACTTGTGTGCTGGAGTTGACCGACGTGGGGTTGTTGAGTTTCTCCAAATCGTGGCCACCGATGTACTGGAAGTCCTTGCACAGGATCGCAAAGGGAAACGAGATCTTGCCCGCGACTTTGTCCTGCTCGCGATCACCGGCTGCGATTACTGTAGTCGTTACGTGATAACTCTTCAGCTTGATCATGGAGTGTTTCAACTGCGACGCGCCAACGTCCTCGACCACGGAAACACATCCGCATTTCGCCGGGTAGAAGACGTGGATAGTGTGCTGACCATCCGATATTTCCAAGATCCGTAGCGTCGGATTACACGACAGTACTTGTACCACCTTCGGAACGTGATGATACTTGCGATTGGTCGCACCTTTGCTTCCAATGGAGACGGCATCGTCCATGTCGTCGATGGCCGCGTCGGCAGCAATCAAGTCCACCAAAGTGGTCTCAAGCCACGGAGTCGACATCGATTTCGCCATTTTCGACCGGTTGATGTGCTGAACCACCTTTAATGACCAGACAAATGGAAAGGGGCGTCACTCTGCCAAGACTATGCCGTATGATTCGACGGGGAGTCGATTTCGAGTCGACGAACAGCAGTTCAAACGCGACCATATCCGCCGCTTACTTTGACGACTCTTGAGATTGCTGCTAAACTTGCCGAATCCTCCGTAGATGTGTCGCAGGTGTGTCGCAGCGGCTCTGTCTCGCCCCGGCGGCTTGAATCTGTTGCGAGCTCGGTCACTCTGCTCATCTGCACAGCTGATTTTCTGTTCATGTCAGTCATAATCTAATTTACCGGTACAGCGAATCTCTTTTTTACTCGCAGCAGTTTTACATCAACCGTTTGGAAGTTTTTCCTTCGTGCAAGTCCCCGATATTGTTTGATCATGCCCACTAAAGTTGAGCTTCCCCAGTGCTTGCCCTCGTCGCCTTTGTCATCGACGTTTTCGTTACCCCCTCTTTCCCAGCCGCGCCGAAATATTGGCCTCCCACCTCTCAACGTCAATGACGATGCAAACAACTCCGAGAAGCTGCTTGCTTATTTTCCACAGCTGAATGCAACAACCCCTCGCTCTGGATCGTCCAGCTTCTCCGGAACTCCTACCGCTTCCTCCTCTTCCCCTCGTCATTTGCTTCCCCGCATTCGGTCTACTAGTCCAACTGATGCCCGAGAAGACCAATCTCTTGATCCTCGAGCGCTTCTCCGCCGCAAACTGAAGCTGCCCATGACTAATCAGCAGCCCCGCGCGATTAAGGAGCAATTTCTCACCTTCGATTCCCTGGACACCTTGGACAACCAAAAGAGCATTGATGTTCCGATTCGTTTGGCCGACTGCGGCCGTGATGACTCACTTGCGTCGATCGGGACCTCCTTGCCGGATGAGAAATCGTGCCACAACTCGCCGCACACCTCGTTTGCTCGTCACTACTTCACCAAGCAGACTGACGATTCGCCGCGCGATGGCTTCGCCGGTCTCGATCGTGATGGTGGAAACGACACCATGTGGCAGAAGCTCCGTGGGTTCTACGAATCGAATGCTCAAGAGGATTTGACCGGTAGCTGCGACTCGTTCGACAGCGAAGGTCGCTAATGTCTCCTCACACTGTTCCCATAGCCGTGTCTGCTTTTTGTGCGCCTTCCCTGTCTGCCTTCTACATGTTCTTCTTTTTCAACATTTGTCGATCGATGAACACATTATCGCGCAATAGGCACCGATGTGCGCTGTCTGCAGTTTTGGTTTATCCGGTTTTTTATGATTTCCTGACCTTGTCATGTGGGGTTTTCTGTCTTGTTCGTGTATCTTTTGTCGATGCCCATCATCCAGAGTAGGATCCAGTGATGTGCATATTTTGTTTCAGCTCTCTTACATAGTTTATTTGAGTGTGTCCTCATGATTTTCGTCATCGAAAAGTGTTCGTCGTTATCGTGCGAGATCCCCACAAGTTCACCTCATCCTTCCACCTGCTTCTGCAACTCTTTTTGTTTTATTCAAAGTGATTCTCGACAATCGGAGAGGATTATCTTGATCGACCGTTGATATTCGAAGTGCCCTAGTTGTTCCTTTTGCTACACCCCCTCCCTGTCGTCATACCTTTGCTCGTCATTCCTCACTCAAAAACGTTTCATTTTGCTTGTCAGCATGGTTCCTATGACTGTATCTCTGTGTACGGTAGGGCCGCCGTACATTTCTCTCTCTCTGCGTGCGATAGTTCGTTATCACGCGGACTCTCTTTCATCTCTCATCACTCCGCCTGCCGGCATCGTTGTTTACCTGTCCAACCACCACTCAACTTCGCTTTCTGGTACATGCGTTTCCAGGTGTCTGTCGCCGGAACACGTCACATCGTGCACTCTGAGCACTGTAGCTGTTTTTGTGTGTTGTCTCCCGTTGATTTGAACCATTTCGTTCGCGAACGCGTGCGCCTGGTCCGAGCGTCGTCCGACTGGTCTTCGCTCGGGCGATTAATTTCTTATTTTTGATGGGACATTTGCCCTCCCCCCACCCGCGGCACGATGAAGCTTGAGATTCGTTCCCGTGTGATCAGAGCATTGCTTATCGTTCTTTCTTGATGCTGTCTGTTGCGGATGTATTCGAAGACTTGTGGCGGCGCGGTTGCCCCCGAGTCAACGCTCACCAACCAAAATTCTTTCCTGAGGCGTCAGTTTCGTTGTGTTTCGCTCTTTTGCAGCATTGTTTGGTCATATTGGGTTCGTTATGATTGGTTTGTCTGTTGCGGCCGTGTGCCTCATTGGTTCTGTCTTTGGTTTGCTTCCTGTTTCTGCCTGTTTATTCCGCGGCGTTGCTCTATCTTAGACGTCGTTCGGACCTTTTCTCCGGATTTCACCGTTCATAAGTCTTTTCTTGTCCCTTGTCATCGCCGACGATGATATCATCAGATGTGACGAAGCGATTCCCTTTCGCGGTTCCTTCGCGGTGGATCCTCACCTCTTCGCTGTCGCCTCTTTCACTGGTCTTCCCGGGTTGTTTCTGGACTCAAATGGTTTCTTGTCGCTGTCCACGTCCCTTGTCTTTGTTACTGTTTAATGTGTCTGAAAATGCCGATAAATAAAGCTGTGTGTCTGCGTGTGGGTGGGTGTGGCTGGCGAAGTGCCAGTTGTTGTTTCCTTGTGCCCTGTTTCGCCCTTCGTCTGTGTCCCCTGCTCTTCTCTTTGTGTCTGTCCACTGCGTGTTTGTCGACCTGTAGTTCGTGCTTCGTGACCACCCATCGTGGGATCGATCTGTGTATGAATCCTTGTGTGTCGTGAGTCTTGTGTGTTGTGTCGTCTCGTGTGTGCTCTCGCCGGTCTGATGTGTTTATGTGCCGCAAAGGCCACTGTATGTTCTCTGCGGCCGCTCTTTTGTTTGCTGTGTGTGTGAGCGTTAATTTTTCACGTAGTACCTACCACCCACCACCTGAATCCAGTCGTTCAATGAACATGTGTCCTGCTCGGGGGGGGAGAAACGGCGCGTTCTCCTCGCCTCTCCGATTCGCAGCGGACCACGAAGGAACATCATCGCTTCGCTCGGCCAAATGTAATGCCGAAGTAACTACTCATCGTTCACTGCTAACTCGCCGCAGGTTTGCATGTTATTGACACGAAAGTGAGAGTCAAGAGCAGCAGCTGCTGGTGAGTGCTGCTGCTGCAGCAGGTGCTCTGCTGCTCGTGACGACGACGACCCCACCACGACATGGTGACGACGACGGCCGCAGCTCTGCTGCTGCTGTCGACGGAGAGTCACTCGGTCACTCAATGGTCAATCATGCTTATAGATTGCCATTGTCCATCGCGACGAAAAGAGCAGTCAACTGCAGGCAGAGGTAGATATCTGGGTCATTGTCGCACTCGTCGGCGCTGGTTTGGACTCACTTGTAAGGACCCTAAAGGTGCAGAATCGTTCCAAACGAGTGATACATATATAGCAGTGATTGCGAGGGAACATGTTCCGAAAAGACAAAGACCTCACTGAACGTAGCCGGACGCTACTGAAAAACAAAGAAACAAAGACTCTGAAGGCCGACTTACTGCGTCAGTTCCCATCAGTGACAGAGGATGACCTCAACGCGCTCCTGCCGAACAAAGTGAACCTCACGTCCATCAAGCTGGTGGACAGGACCATTCTCTACGCGGTGGACGACGTGGTCATGTTCTTCGATTTGAAGGGCCGGAATAATCTGTACCCAAGTATCGTCGCGCTGTGGAAGATTCCACACATGATGAAGACGATGGTTACCCACGGGCCCGTGTCGCGCAACTTGATTCGCGGCGCAGACCTCATGGTGCCCGGCGTGATTCAACGGGACGCCACTCTGCAAGGCTTGCAGGACAAGGAGAAGTGTGCCGTGCGCATTTACGGCAACCCTCTTCCCTTTGCAGTGGGCGACTCGTGCTTCGACTTCGACCGCATCGTCACCGCGCGCAAGGGCAAGGCGCTGGACATTTTGCACTGCTACGGCGACCTCCTCGTCCCTCCTCACTCGGTCGTTCTCCCTCCCGGCTACCTGAAAGACGAAATCTTGCCGACGGAGAGCAGCATAACGAAGCTGGAGCAGATTCAGTACGAAGAAGACGGCGTGCGATGCGACAGCGACGACGAGGCGGGCGACGGTGCCGACGATGCCGACGGTGCCGATGACACCGACAGCGCTGCCGAACCAGACGGCGACGAAGCGGAGGTGAGCAGCCAATTGGAGGCCCTGTCAATGGCGAATCCAGAGGGGGGTGCCGAAGACACGACGGAGGGCGTCGATGGTCAGCCCCAGGACTCCACCGGTGACGACCCTGACGGCGACGAGGCCGCTGATGCGCCTGACGACGATGAACCGTCGACGGTGCAGCGCACACCGCAGGAGTACGCCGACGACGTCCTGCATTGTTTCGTGCTCTTCGTGAAGCACGTGGTCAAGGATCCGCTGCTGCCGATCCTGGTGTCCACCATGTGGCCGATGTTCCAGCGCGTCTTCAACGCGACGTCGACGTCGAAAGTGGCCGGCCAGTCGTTGTCGCAGGTGATGAAGCTCAGCACCTTGCCGAAGCCCGTCTCCCTGCTCATGTACTGCCAGCAGGCGAGTCTCCTGTCCTTCGAGGAGAAGGCCCCGGGTGTGTACGTGATTCGCAGCGTGCAGCGCGCACACACCTGGCTCAGAGAGCACAAGTACGACGGAGACGCCGAGACGCTGCGCCAGATCGCGGCCGGTCTGCTGCCGGACCACAGTCCGGTCGATGGCGACGAGGCTGACGGCGATGGCAGCGGTGGCAACAAGGTCGGCGAGAAGCGCATGAAGGTGTCCGCCCAGCAGCTGTCGGCGGCGTCGGCGGGGGGCAAGAGCGGCAAGCACATGGAAATCGTCGAGCTGTTCAAACTGCCGCGCAAGCTGCAGGAGATCTTCCGCGGCTTCTACCACGTCACCGACGATGCATCCGAGGCGAGCTCGGAGGGCATCTTCGGCGAGCACCTTCTGCGGGCGAGCGAGGTGCGCAAGATGCTGCAGCTGTACGTGCGTTCCCGCAAGCTGGTTCGCCAGCAGTCCGTCGCGGCCAACGAGGCCCCTGCGAAGGGTGCGAAAGCCGGCAAAGGCTCTGCGTCTGGCAGTGGCAATGTGCGCACGGTGGTGGCGGTACCCGAGTCGGACGGGCTGTTCGAGCTCGTCGAGGCGGTCGGCGAGGTCTCGCTGGTGCCCCGCGACGGCGCGACGGAGGTCGCAGAGACGGCCACCGCAACGACTACAACTGACGATAGCCCACCTGTGGAGGACGCAGTCGACGCCGAAGGTGAAGGGGCCGTGGCTGATGCGCAGCCCTGTGCAGCGCAGGACGGAGAGGTGGGCGACGTCGGCGCTGCCGCTGACCATGCGGCCCCTGAAGACGAGGAGGACCGCGAGCTCACCGACGAAGAGCGCGCAAAGTACCTGGCGATGCTGCAGCAAGCGTCGGCCTCGTCCTCCGCAGCGCTGTCCGAGAACAGCGCGCTCTTCGCCTCCGTCGACAAGTTCTACGCCCAGTCGAACGCGCCGCAGATGAAAATCGCGAAGGGCGGGCTGCGGCCGCTGTCCGACCTCGACGACCCGACGGCCACTGAGCGCAAGCCCCGCGTTAACGCCATGGGCAACATCATCTTCTCGAAGCCTGTGCGCCTCCCTCCGCCGCCCGCGAAGAAGCCTGCGGCTGTCGCTGCGAAGCCCGCCGACGGCGGCAAGGCCGCCCAGGCCGCAGCCGTCGCAAAGGGCTGTAGCAGCAAGAAGACTAAGGCCAGCGTCCCTGCGAGTGCCCCTATCCCTCCGCATATGCAACGGCTGGTCACCGCGTCGTGGGAAGATGTGATGCAGCAGTGCGTGGCCAAGAGCACGCCGTATCACGCGATCCTCGCCCCGCTGCACGGCGGGCAGCAGGACGAGCGGGAGATGATGGT
Source organism: Poteriospumella lacustris (assembly GCA_008000375.1). Lineage (NCBI taxonomy): Eukaryota > Chrysophyceae > Chromulinales > Dinobryaceae > Poteriospumella > Poteriospumella lacustris. The sequence goes on along the minus strand of SMOI01000735.1, from coordinate 2,841 downwards.
GCGCTCCGGCAGCGTCCCCACCGTCAAGGTGCTGACTGAGAAGCGCGCGGGCAACAAGACCGTCACCATCATCCGCAACTTGGAAACGCTGCTCTTCTCGGCGGTAGGTGGCCTGGACGTGGAGTCCATCACTAAGTTCGCGCAGAAGAAGTTCGCCTGTTCGTGCGCCGTGTCAACAGTGCCAGGCATGGCCGCACACGTGCGAGAAATTGTCATCCAAGGTCCGTTCGCCATGGATGTACCGTCGTTTTTGCAGGAGGTGGTGGGCATCCCCGCGCAGTACGTGGAGGTGGTGGCCAGCAAGCACCTGTCCAACAAGAAGAAGCGATGATCCATGTGCTCCCCCTTTGTAACACCAAAGTTCAATCATTTTCGTGGCGTATGGCGAATGCCGGCCAGTAGTAGTCGTGTATCTTAGGCGAGTTACACCAGTGCGCACTGAGACTACACTACCGCTCTATAAGGCCTCTGCCGGGGAGACAGACGCGCCGTATAGCCGGCAGCGGTTTCACACACGCGACAGTTGCCGCCTCGGCGGCTGCTGTCCGAGCCGCTGCCGCTGGGCAATCCAAATCTTCACTTGCTGCGACTCGAACGCATCGTTGCGACTTGTTATTCTATTGATCGACCGACGTCTCGAAGTCCGCCCTCACTCCACAAACCATTGTCCTATCTGCGTCTTCTGGAAGCGTTTTGTCACGTGTGTATAGCTGTTCGATACCAGCCACTCATTGGATTCCTGCGCAGCAACGTTGCAATTTGTATATTTTCAGTCAACTCTAACTACTCAAAATGGCAGACAGTCATGTATGTGTCGTCTCGTCGTTCCATGCTGCGCGCAGTATGTCTGATTGTTGCACCGACGATGCGTGATGTGTACAGGCGGCCGATGTGCAGGCAGAGCTGCAACAATACCTGAATTCGAAGAACATCAACTCGTTGTTCATTTCCATTGTGGAGAATCTTCTGATCGAGAAGCCGGCGAATCCGATCGCCTTCATGATTGAATACTTATACAAGCAGTACCCCGAGCAGGCGAAGGTGGCTCTCGACACGTTGGCCCCAGCGCGCGGACCGGTAGCGGCAGAGTAAGTGTGCGAGTGTGCGCTGCGTTATCATCGCTGTGAGTGATCTAACGACGATGGGAACTGGTGATGTGTCGATGCAGTGCGAGCTCCAAGGCGGAGGCGAAGGGTCCGGAGGTGAAGGGCGCCCCGCTGTTCAAGAACGACGCGAAGGACGCGGCGAAGAAGAACGCCGACGACTCGGAAGATGAGGACGAGGACGAAGGCGACGACGTGGCGGACATGCCGGTCGTGCAGCAGAACCGCTCGGCGAAGTCGGGCAACCGCCGCGTGTCGGTGTCGGCGGAGTCGATGGACCCGGCGAAGCTGAAGGCGCAGGCGTCGCAGGTGACGAACATTCCGAAGTCGCCGGAGGTGCACGCGAAGCTGCTGCAGGTGGTGAGCAAGTCGCCGCTGCTGCGCATGTTGGACCCCGACCAGAAGGAGTTGATCGTGAAGGCGTTCTCGGGCCCCATTGTGAAGCCGGCGGGCGAGAACGTGATCGTGCAAGGCGACATCGGCGACACGTTTTACCTGTTGGAGGACGGCACCGTCGACGTGTACATCAAGAAGGGCGGCGCCGACGAGGTCAAGGTGCACACGTACCGACCGGGAGACTCGTTCGGCGAGCTGGCCATTCTGTACAACTGCCCCCGCGCCGCGACGTGCCGTGTGGCGACGGAGGCGACGCTGTGGGCGCTGGACCGCGTGTCGTTCAAGGTGATCGTGGTGGCGGCCGCCATGCAGAAGCGCGAGACGTACAAGACGTTCTTGCAGAACGTGCCCATCCTGCAGTCGCTGACGGAGATGGAGATCCTCACATTGGCCGACTCGCTCGCGGAGGAGACGTACACGCCGGGCGACGTGATCTGCCAGCAGGGCGCCGAGGGCAACTACTTCTACATCATCAAGGAGGGCCACGCCGACTGCTTCCAGGCCGACGCCGCGGGCGAGCAGCGCTTGGTGGCCTCGCTGGGCCCCGGGCATTACTTCGGAGAGATCGCACTGCTGACGTCGAAGCCGCGCCAGGCGACGGTGAAGGCGGTTGGCAGCGAGGCGCTGAATGTGCTGGCCATCGACCGCGCGACGTTCACCCGTGTGTTCGGTCCGCTGGAGGAGATCATGAAGCGCAACATGACGCAGTACATCAAGTACGCCACGCAGTCCATCTAAGCGCCAGGGGGCGGATCGAGATCGACGGTGTCCGTGGAGTGTTGTGCTCGTTGTCGGAAGGGCACAGTGGGGTTCTTTGTTTTGGTGTCGCAGGGCGGCGTTATTCGTGCTGAGGCTACAGCAGAATATCGCCGGTTGTGACGCGCGTCTCGTTGCTGTGTCTGGAAGGTTCCGGCACTACCGTCTCAAGACGCAGTTCGTAAATTTATAAATCAAATGACATCTCCTCGACCTGTTGTCTTGCCGCACCGCTCGTCCCATGCCACGCCCACGGCGGTGTAGACGGACCCATCGAACTCGAAGACAAGACACGCGGTGGAAACCATTTAACTTAATTAAACTTACTACACGACCTAGTGACAGCCGTCTCCGACCTGCAACAGAGAAAGCGACCTGCGGCGCAAAGACACCCCTCGTCGTGGACACGGGAACAACTGAAGACTCCACTGTGCGCTCGCCAGCAAAGAACACAGCAATCCACGGACACCGTCGATCTCGATCCGCTCCCTGGCGCTTAGATGGACTGGGTGGCGTACTTGATGTACTGCGTCATGTTGCGCTTCATGATCTCCTCCAGCGGACCGAACACACGGGTGAACGTCGC
>SMOI01000734.1:0-11750 GCA_008000375.1 Poteriospumella lacustris | reverse complement strand
CACTCGGCGGGCGAGGGCGGCGGCAAGGGCTGGCGCGACTTCTTCAGCGGAGCGATGGCGGCGCGCGGCGACGGCGATGAGTCAGAGACGGCGTCGGAGCATAGCAATTCCACCGGCCGCTCGAAGGGCAAGAAAGTCACTACAGCCTCTGTTGCCTCTGGCAGTACGGCCACGAAGAAGGACATGGAGCGTCCTGTGTCGAAGTTGCGTCCGAGACAGCCAACCAAAGTGGAGGACACGTCCACCGTTTATGAAGTTGCAGTGAAGATGGCGACGAATCGTGCTGATGCTGCACTTCTCATTGATGCTGATGGGGCGCTATCGGGTATTGTCACGGACAACGACATCACGCGCCGCGTAGTTGCGCAATATGTTGATACAACTGAGGCTAAGGTGGACTCGGTGATGACGCGCAACCCGAAGTGTGTGCATGCGGAGGACAGCGCGTTGGACGCGTTGGAGATGATGGTGGACAACCGTTTCCGTCACTTGCCGGTGTTGGACAAGAACGACGCGGTGGTGGGTCTGTTGGACATCGCGAAGTGTCTGTACGATGCGATTTCGATCCTGGAGAAGGTGCAGGAGAAGGAGGAGAACGGCGGAGACGCAGCGGCGGTGATGGCGGCGGCGATGACGACGGCGATGAAGGCGACGGCGGGCAAGCGCGGCAACAACGCCGCTCAGCTGGAGATGATGCAGATGCTGATGTCGAAAATGTTTGATGGCAGCCAACCAACTCTTCGTGATGTTATTCGGGGCAAACAGCTTCCAACCATTCGCCAAACCACAAATGTTCGTGAGGCTGCTAAGCTCATGGCTGAGCACCGCAAGGGCATTTTGGCGCAAGACGAAGACGAAGTGGTGGTGGGTATCCTCACCCCGAAGGATGTGTTGACTCGTGTGATCGCCCAGAACAAGAGCCCCGACCTAACTGCCGTCATGTCAGTGATGACGCCGAACCCAGACAGTGTTTCCGCAGAGCTAACGATCCTCGATGCCCTGAAGGAGATGCACGACCAGAAGTTCTTGCACTTGCCGGTGCGCGATGTCTCCGGTAAAGTCATTGGATTAGTGGATGTGATGGACCTGGTGAGTCACTCGGCGGGCGAGGGCGGCGGCAAGGGCTGGCGCGACTTCTTCAGAGGAGCGATGGCGGCGCGCGGTGACGACGACATCTCTGACAGTGCCAGTGAAATCAGTCGTCATGCCCCTGCACCGATCCGTGCAAAGTACTTGCAAACTCAGCAGACCGACAGTTGTAGCTTGTACTCCGATGGTCGTGCTCCCATTCCCATTGCAAAGGGATATGGCGATCATGCCAAGGAGCTGTCACAGACCGAGTTCGATTTCAAGGTCACCGACAGCGACGGTTACTTGCATAAAATCAAGTGCGTGGCCAACTCGCTGGATCATCTTCGTACGGTCGCCGCAGAGAAACTGGGCGTTGACAAGGACGCTCTTCTGCTGAAATACATCGACGACGAGAAAGACGAAGTCCTTCTCACTTCCGATTCTGCCTTGCACGACGCTGTTCACACGGTTCGTCAAACGGGCAGCTACTCGGTGAAGCTGATCGCTATTGTCAACAAGGAGCATGCTGCAAAGAAGCTTGCCAAGAAAGAGGATGACGCGGTCGTGGTGAAGGCGACGGAGTCGTCTTCTTCGAATGGTGGCTCAAACAATATGGTGATGATCTTGGGAGGCGTTGCCGTGCTCACGGTGGGAATGGTTGCCGCTTTTGTGCTCCTGCGGAAGAAATAAACCAAGAAAATGTTAGAAAAAGCATGAACCACATGCACATTGATTCGAGATACGCTTATAATGCCATGGACTAGAATTTGTAGAGTGTAGAATCGAAGTAACCATCAAAATAAGAAAAGTGTTTACACATCCTACCGTTTTTGTAACGTCTTTTGGAGAACGCGCGTAAAACTGTAACGCTCGATGATGACGATGCCGATGAAGAAGACGACGGAGCAGCGAACGAAGTCCGAAGTGCAAAGAAGACATTGATTGCCATGCCAATTGCACAAAACTTGGATGGCGAGTAGGTGTATGAGACAAACGAACTCGATCAAGTGTATTTGGACCATGGCATAGGTAGAGTTGGAAATGTTGTTTTCAAGAGGATGGTGCTTGATGATGGCATTGATGATGCTGGTTGTGCCCAAGGTTTCGGGCCTTGTCCACAGCAGCAGTGCTCTGTCTCTTCGATCTAGGCGTGTTATGAGCATAATGGGAACTCGACTTGGTTTGGGAGATAAAATCCAGTTCACCAATTCGCTCACCAAAACGAAGGAAGTGTTTCAACCGCTGAACCCACCGCACGTCCTATTTTACAGTTGCGGCCCCACCCTCTACGACTATGCCCATATCGGCAACTTTCGTGCATTTCTTACCTACGATTTAATCAAGAGATGGTTGACGTATGGGGGATACTGTGTGAGCCACGTGTGCAATCTGACCGATGTCGACGACAAAATCATCGCGAAAATGGCACGAGAACAGAAGTCACTGCAAGAAGTGACTGATTTCTATGCGAAGGCGTTCTTCCATGACTTAGCGGTTCGTTCACTCTGAATACTGTCCTGTTCGATATTCACTCATTTGTCGTTGTTTCACGTCCTCGGCGAATGCAGCTGCTCAACATTCTACCGGCCACGGCATATCCACGAGTCACTGATCACATCAAAGATATCGATGAAATGGTGACTGAGCTATTGGAGAAGAAGCATGCCTATGTGCGCAACGGATCCATCTATTTCCGTGTGAATTCCTTCCAGCCGCAACACGGTATTCTTGCGAGTCCCACCGATGGCGACTGGAAAGCCGACAGAAGTGATCCCAGTGTATCCCTCCAACGGAGAGGCGAGGATGACAAGGACGACCCTAGAGATTTCGCTCTTTGGAAAGCAACATCACCTACAGATGGTGGTGTATCGTGGCCAAGCAAGCATCTGGGCACTGGCCGGCCAGGTAAGCTCAGCTGTGGCTCTATTCTTGGCCATGGGAAGGTGCCTCATCGTTCTCTTCGCAGGCTGGCACATTGAATGCAGTGCTATGTGTCGCTCTCTACTCGGCGATAGCATTGATATTCACGGTGGGGGCAGCGATTTGATGTTTCCGCATCACACGAATGAAATCATGCAAACGGAAGCGATCACGGGGCAGAAGTTCAGTCGGTTTTGGCTGCACAATGGCTTCGTCAACATCAATCAGCAGAAGATGTCCAAGAGCGCCAACAACTTTCTCACTCTCAGGTACGCACAGCTTGTCTGTTTGCGCATCGTGAACGTAGCAGGTTCTCATCGGTATGGGTATACAGGGAACTGGTCAAACATCCGCTGGACGCACGCGCTTTCCGCTTCTTGATTCTATCGATTCAGGTGAGACAATAACCGCCTTGTTGATTCATTGGCGATCGTTCCTTGATCGTTGATCATGTATGCATGTTTTCGTTGGCGTTGTAGTATCGAAGTCCGTTGAGTTTCAGCGACGAAGTGATGGGCAGTGCGACGAATAGTCTCAAGCGCATTGACAAAGTACTGTCGCGCCTTCGAACGAAATACCCTTCTCGGGTTAAACGGGAGCCACATGAGGAGTTGGGGGGAAGGTTACGAGCACCACTGGACGCCTGCATCAACGACTTCGAAACGGCTATGTGCGATGACTTGAACACGCCGCGTGCCTACGCGGCGTTGTTTAAATGGGTTGCACTGGCGGAGAAACACTTGGACGATGCCTCGGAGGAGGAGATAGCTGCCTTCCTTCAGGTATTTGAGCAGATGAATTCCGTTCTGGGCATCGAGTACGACGTTCCGGTGCAGACGGCGGCACCGTCTGGGCCCACATCGGTGGAGAATCACCTCCTGAAAGCCAATGAATTGGCCAAAAGAAGGATGCAATTGAAAGAGTTGAAGGACTTTGTGGGGGCTGACGCCTTGCGCCAGGAAATAGTGGCACTGGGGTTCAGTATACGCGACACCAAAGATGGTTTCGAACTGGACCCGTTGTAAACGGCGTCCTCTCAACCTGCCTCCCATCAACGTGTGATCTTTATGGCTGCATGCGTGATACGTAAATACGTACGGCTATGTTGTGTAGTTGTGTAGCATTGTAGTGGGATGCATGTACTGTAGGACTGTAGGTACGTATAGCTGCGTGAATGAAAGCGCAAATCAGTAAAGCAGTAAAGCACCACTGCTGTTGATGATGACGACGACGACCACCACGTCGGCGGCGGAGCAGCAAAAGATGCTTTCGCATGTCTCAGCTCCATGTTTCCTGGAACGAGTGTTGAACGTTATGGGCCCATGCTCCATTGGGATGCAATTGTTATACTGCGTAGGAACTTAGTAGGAGATTAGTCTTGTTTGCATCATCGCAGTCGGTGATGAATTTCCGCTTCGTTCCTCTTTTTCTGGTGCTGCTCAATCACGTTTGCATGATCGCATTCTGCTACACGGAGGTCGCTCGTGCGCGGAAGTCATCTTCTTATGCTGCGTCGTTGAAATCTATTCGATTGTTTTCCTCCGCATCCACATCTGGCCAAGTTACACGGGGATTGCTGCCCCGGCGCAACGACGACGCGGTCCAAACCACAGACTATGACAGCTGGAAGTCACTGCCTTTCAAATACGTACCTCCATCCAACATGCAAGTATTTTGGACACGCTTTGCACTCTGGCGACAGGTTCCATGGCGAAAAATCGATGGTAAAGTCATGTTGCGTGTCAAACTGGGCGGATCCTTATCAGTCCAGGACGACCCCACGTCGTTTTTCACCCCAACCGAGAAAGAAACGGTGAACACCTTGACGGACTTGACGAATCTGTGCATGTTAGGAGCCTACGATCCACGTGTACATGGCATCTTCGTGGATCTGACATCTCTGTCCTGTGGCTACGCGAAACTCGACGAAGCCATTCGCTGGATCGATTTCTTCAAACAATCGGGTAAGCCTGTCATTGGATACGCGACTACGGTGACCGAAAAGGAGTACTATCTCTCCCGAGCTTTTTCTGAGTTCTACGTAGCCCCTACGGGTGACAACAATTTCGATTTACGTGGCTTCGCCTTGTCGTCCAGTTTCTATCGCCAAACGTTCACCAAAATTGGTGTCGAGCCGCAGGTACAACGGATTGGCAAATATAAATCCTTTGGAGACACATTCATGCGTGATAGTATGTCGGAAGCGCAACGGGAGGTGGCGTCTGGTCTGCTATACACCGTCAGTGATCGATGGACACACAAAGTGGCCACCGCGTTGAATCAAAGTGTCGATGCAATCGCGCAGATTTGGTCCGATCCTGGTGTGAAGAATGCCCAGTATTACATTGGACAGAAGCGTATGGGCAATGGCACGTTGTATTTGGATCAGGTAGAAGCATTGGTTCACGAACGGTTCGGTTCTCTGCCGAAGCGATCCCTGTGGCAACGTGTTACCAGCCTTTTCCAGTCGAATACTCGCAAGACGGCGACCACTGAAGCGGAGAAAGAGGGTGTTGGATCTTCTACGTTTGATGTCGTTGAGGACTTCGCGAAGAACCCTCGTCGACATCTCGAGGCACCCAGCCCGAAGCAAAGCAGCGAGTCGCCTGCTGAAGAGGCGGCCGCAGAAACGACGTCTTCAGAAACATCGTCGGATACTGCGGCGGAGACACGATCGAAAGCGGTGACGTTTTATGGGGCGCAGCAGTATCTGTCGCGTATGCGACGCAGCGGCACCTCGATGCTGAAAGGTGTTCCCGTATCGTACACGTCGTCTGGCGCTCGCATCGCCATCGTATCGGCGGTAGGTAGCATCGTCGATGGTAAAAGTTCTCGGTCCAATCGCAACGTCGGAGCTCAAACGATGATCGAAATGCTTCGCAAGTTGCGGAAAGACGAAGACATACAAGCCGTCGTCCTTCAAATCGACAGCCCCGGTGGTTCTGCCATCGCCTCGGACCTCGTCTGGCGGGAATTGCGTTGTTTGGCCAAAGAGAAACCCGTCGTAGCCTGTATGGTGGATGTTGCGGCCAGTGGAGGATATTACTTTGCCATGGCCTGCGATCAAATCGTCGCCGAGGAAATGACGTTGACGGGTAGCATTGGCGTCGTCTTTGGTAAAATGAACGCGGAAAAGTTGTTGCGGGATAAATTGGGTATCAACGTGGAGACCTTGTCGGTGGGACGATACGCCGAGTTGTTGAGTACCACGCGGGGCTTCACTGACGATGAAGTCATGCAGTTCGAAGGGTTGGCTCGTCAATCGTATGACACGTTTGTGAGCAAAGCCGCAGCCAGCCGTTCTATGTCGGTGGAGCAGATGGAAGACATCGCACAGGGCCGTGTTTGGACTGGGCGTGAAGCTCTCGCCAGGGGTTTGGTGGATCACATGGGTGGTTTGTGGACGGCGGTGGATATCGCTCGACAGCTGGTGGAACAAGAGTCTGACGAGGAGAATACGTCTTCAGCGAAGAAGAAGCAGAAGCCGTACCGTGTGGAGATGGTCAAGGAGAAATCTGCCTCCACTCTGCTTGGATTGCTCTCACAAGCCTCAGAGGAGTCCTCCATGACGACGGCCACTAGCCCCGTTCTCGCACTGGCCTCGGAAGAAGTCTTTTCTAGTAACTTGGCATGTCCGTGGGACAGTTTGGGAGGACATCCTGCGCTATCGCAGTTGGGCATTCCTCCTGGTGCCGTGAACTTCTTGAAGGGATCTCACGGTCTGGCGCATATTCCTGCTTTGCTGGCTGACTCGGTAGCGATGGCGTCCCATCAGCCTCTGTTGCAACAAGGGATGAGTTTACTTCGCAAATGGAGGGCATCTCAGTAGAAACGCACTCTATATTGACGTATATGACAGACATAAATACGATACTATGTGGTCCTGTACAGGGATGAGGTTGTATTCCTTAGTACAGGACTGAGGTTGACTGCACCATGGGGGCTGACACAGCAGCAGACCCAGGCGAGAGACACAGCAGATCCAACTGAAGTTGTTGTCGATTATATTAGTAATATTCCTCGGTAGTCATCGTGGTCCCATAGTGTAGTTGGTTATCACTTAAGATTCTGATTCTTAAGACCTGGGTTCGAATCCCAGTGGGACCTGATCTTTTTCGTTTTGCCTCGACCGACTGTAGAGTCGGTTTCGATTTTCTTGCTTTCGAGTTTGCAATGATTGGTTGTTCCCACACGTCTATCAATCAACTCGTCCTCCTTTTCTTGCGGGTTGAGAGAACAGAGTGTCCTCCTTCTGTCCGTATACAGATTGTTTTTAATTGACTTGAGTCACTTCAATTACACAGTTCAACATGCCTTCTGTGACGGAATTAATGCAACTGCGGATCCCGCTGTGGAAAGCCGCCGTGGGAGTTGTGATTGCCATTGTCATTCAACAACATTTCAACAAAACGGAATCAAAGACGGCAACTACTGACGCCGATGTAAAAGAAGAGCCAAGCACGGAAGACAAAGTGGTCGCACAGAGCACTGAAGTGCCAGCAAAGGTTGACAACGACATCAAGTCGAACGATGACGACGATGAGAGCGATGATGACAGCTACGACGATCCGTACGACGCAGATGATCTTTTCTACGACGAACCCTACACGATTCGTGATGTCTACGATCGGTCACAACGACCCTTCAAGATGCTGTTATGCGTTAACATGGAATTGAAGATGGGGAACGGTAAAATCGCTGCTCAGTGTGGTCATGCCACCATGGGGGCCTATCAGATGTCCCGCAAATACTGCAAATCAGGACTGAAGGCCTGGGAACAGACAGGTGTTGCTAAGATTGCGTTGAAAGTACCCAAGGAATCGGATATGTATGAGCTATATGAAAAAGTCAAGGCCGCCGGTTTGGTGGGTTTCATCGTTCAAGACGCTGGTCACACGCAGATTCCTGCTGGTTCTCGCACTGTTTTGGCAGTTGGACCCGCTCCAGCCCACGTGTTGGACCCAATCTTTTCTCATTTGAAGCTGTTGTAAACGAAAAATCCCTCAGTTACATGTCATTTACTACCCAAGTGTTCGTTTTGTGTCAGTGATTCCCACAGCAAACGGCCCCAGTCCTGGGCAGCCGTCGCCATCGGTGCTCCCTGCGATTCGTCTGCATTTCGTTCCCACGCTTGTCCTAATACGACCCGTGACGCGACGTCCTGTTTGAAATGCTGCAGCTGTTCCAGGCGCGCTTCGACCGTAGCGTCCGTGAGCAGACGGTATATCATGACGGGATGCCGCTGTCCAAGCCGGTGCACGCGGTCCATCGCTTGTAGATCCGTCGCGGGATTCCAATCATGCTCCATAAAGATGACTGTATCGGCGGCGGTGAGGTTGAGTCCCAGTCCACAAGCGCGTGTTGTCAGCAGTAGTATTTGCGGTGAGTCTGACTGGCTGGAAGCGTCGCTTTCGCTGTCGGAGGCCGCAAAGAGACGTGCCACATGAAATCGCTCAGGCGATGGAGTGCTTCCATCTAAACGAGCATATGATTGTTTCGAGCCCGTCGATGATGAAGTCGATGTGGACGAGGAACCGCTCATGGTGCAACGTGTGTATCCCAAAGGTCTCATAACGCAGTCTTCGAGCAGTGACAGAGTGCCAACATGTTGCGCAAAGATCAAGCACTTCCGGCTTCTGGACGCGACGGCAGAAGACTTTGCCGATGGAAGCGATGCCTGCGTCTCGAGCACATGTGCCGCTTCGTCGCAATCGGAATCGGAATCGTCGTCCATGTCTACGTCCGCTGTGGCCAACAGGTCTTCGTCCTCACACACGTCCCTGTCCCTGGCTTCCTCATCGTCACCTCCAACATCGTCCACTGCGTCCTCATCAACATCGTCCGTTCCGTTGCGCTCCACGCGGCTCCACGCTTGTTCTGCCACCCGCAACCAAGCGGTATTCTGGTGAACGATCTGAGACTCGTCATTCTCGTCGTGTCGCTCAGCAGACGATTCCGCCACGACGATACCGGTCTCGATCAACAACTGTACCAACCGTAAGAACTTGCCGCTGCAGGTAACATCGCGACACAGCTTCTGGTAGTATGCAGGGTGAGCAACGGGGTCGATAACTAACGCTGGATGCACCGCGATTCGTTGTAGACAAGACACAGCTTGTCGCGGATGCCAAGAGGGCTTGTTGTCGACGGCTGCACTTCTCGACGGTGTCTCGAAATGCAGTGCGAACACATCTTCTTCCTCTTCGTCAACAGCACACGCGGTCGCGGATAATCGCGTAGCGTTGTCGTTGTCCCCGGCGTCGTCGCACGTAATTGAATCGTACAGGGCAAAGATTGCTTCGTCGTCAGGGGCATCTCCAAGATCGTCGGCGCCGACATCACCGGCGCCGTCGTCATCAAAATTGGTCACGTCACGCTTGCGCTTTTGTCCCGCCACTGGCGATGGCGGTTGATTCTTAATCACAACGGGTAACTGTTGGCGTAAACGCTGTTGAAATGACGCGTACCAGCGCTGCTGGGTTGACGACAGTATGCACGGAAGGTCAACGATCGTTTTGGAAGGCAACTCCGTCAGCACCTGTGCCTTCGTACGGCGCAATAGGAACGGCAGAACGAGGCGATGTAAGTGATGCAGGCGCGCCACACCTTCGGTGGTAAGCAACTGCAATCGACTGCGCATGACACGTTGGTCACCGGTGACATCGCCATGCAGCGCATGAAGACGTTTCCATGCGGCGACACCCCGTGCGACGGGGAGAACGTAGTCGCGACGGAAGCGTTGAAACTCGCCCAAATAATGCGGAACGAGGAAGTGCACCAGGGGCCACAAATCTTGTACATGGTTCTGAATGGGCGTACCGGTCAACGCCAACCGGTGACGCGCAGAGATGCACTGGGACACTGCCCGATACAGCTGTGTCGCTGGGTTGCGCCACACATGGGCTTCATCCGCCACACAAGCATGCCACGAAACACTTCGAAACCATTCACTGTATCGCCGAAACGTATCGTAAGACACAATGACACAGTCGTGCTTCATCCAGACGGTGCGTTGCCACCATGATCCTGCGTCCTTGATGTTGGCATCTGGTGGGAACTGCTTCGGTTCCAGAATGCAGGCCCGGAACGCCGTTTGAGGGTGAAAATGTGTCGCTATTTCGTGTTGCCAATGCCGCGTGAGAGCCAACGGACATAATATCAATATGGGCGGGTAGCGCTCGCCAGGTGGAGTCTCCATAGCGGACTGACGAAGCATGCGCCACTCAGTACGCAGCACAGCAAGGCATAGCAATGCCTGCAGCGTCTTGCCAAGACCCATATCGTCGGCGAGAACACCACCTAGTCCACAACGACGAAGCGAAGTCCACCACTGCACGGCTTCCCATTGATACACACGGCAGGAGACGCCATCGGAGCGAAGGCATTCTTGTGTCAAGTGTGCGACGATGCGACGATCGAGTGGACGTGTTGAATCGAGGAAACTTGTGGTGTGTGTTTTCGCGAGGAGTTCCCGCAACGGCACTGCTGAAATAGCCTCCAGATCAGGAACTTCCTCTGCATCATCGCCCTCTGAAGGACGGGGATTCCCGTCAGCACTGCATGACGCGGGGGCTTCGATTGCTGTGGAGGACGATTGAAACCCCAATGCAGCAAGAGGGACAAGAGTCTGAAATGTGCGAAGGCTCTGCTGACGCACCTCGTCGTCAGTGTCGCCTAACCCACGAATCGCCATCGACAAGAACGCGTCATAAACAGACCCCTGTCCTTTGGCGTGTGGAGATGCTGCAATTGTCGCACTTAGCGCCACGCAGCAATCGGCCAGAAAATGCGCAACTGTCGCTCGAGAGACAGCAGTGGCTGGCACATGCGAATCAACGACCACCATGACTTGGTCCCCATGATCATCAGAGATTGAGAAGAGAAGCGGCAGGAGAAGTCGAGCCAACGCCAGTAGTGCGCGGGTGACCATTGGTGATACAGATACGCTTGTGACCATTTCAACCACGTAAGAAGCCAAATCCTTCACATGCATTGTCTCTTCCCGCGGACGAGCGCTATGGTGGTCACTCTTTCGATCACACCACTGAAGTGCCTGGGACAACAACATCAGCACGTGGTCATCATGGTGGGCGAGACCCTCAAGAACTGGTCGCAGGGTCAGAAATTGAGTGAGAAACAACAGACTGGGAAGTCGTTGGGTGACAAGCGTCCTCCAAGAAGGAGTTACAGTCGGTATCTCGCTGCCCGACATGGGCAGGTGTGATAAATGCGACTTTAACCAGTGCCACCAAGCCTCAGTAGGACTTTTCGCTTCCTCACTGCTGACAACTGACGATACCATCTCTCTCACAGCCGCCCAAAATAAATTCGTCCACGCTGACGATGTACTGCGAGGAGGGCACTGCACCCACCATTCAATAAGTCGCTCTCCACGAGATGAGAAGTCCTCATTGTCGCTTTCATCGAGTATGCGACGGGTCTCTGAAACAACTGCCGTTTGAATTAGCCAACGAACGTACCAAGGAAGTGTTGCAGAACTCCATGTGGAAGTTGCCATCGCTGCCAAGTGAGCAGAGTGTACAGACGAAGTCGACTGCAGTTGCTCTATCAGCGACAGAACGAACGACTCGACATCTGTTGCACGTGGTGCCGAGGGGTTTGCACCTGCTTGAACATGCGCCATCCATTCCGAAGCATATACATCTATCGATTCAGGCAATACGTTCGGTCGAAGAGAAAAGAGACCCGAAGCACACAGCACTGTCACGAGGAGATCTTCGTGAGGGGATACTCCACGT
>SMOI01000733.1:0-11779 GCA_008000375.1 Poteriospumella lacustris | reverse complement strand
CGCATCATTCACAATCGCGGTCAAGTAAAGGTCGATCAATACACCGCCCTGGGGGCCATGGTTGGCGTCTTCGCCGGCATTCTCATTTCGAGGGGCCGGCCAGGCAGCACATTGTCCTCCGCCTGTCTCGGAATCGTATGCGGCATCACATCGCATCTTGCAGAAGAACGCTTTGCACCGAAATAGACGGATACTGCATGGCGATACGCGTTATAATTAAAACAAATAAATCATCGTAATAATACTTGTTACTTTGTCTCCTCGAACTCCGCAGGTCTTTCCGTCATCTTGGATGCAGTTGTAGCGAAAGAGCACAAACAAAATAGATCAAGAGGGGTGAAGATGAGGCGGAGATTGAGGTGGGAAGTCAGCAACGGCTTTCCACGGCAACGTACAAAATTGGGTAGAAATCCGCAAAGACAGTTGGATATGTCGCTTGCCGCTTCCGACATGTTGGTGAGAGGTGAGAGAAAGGAGAGTTGGGGGAGGGGGTCCATCGGAGGCGAAATAAACGGTGGCGGGAAGGACCTCAGCGTAAGAGAGGCGAAAACATGAACACTTTTCCAAGGGAAAGCCACTAGAAGGGGTACAGCTGCACCGTGACGGCACAGCCCACGACCCAATAAATGATGTCCGGCATGACTCCGAAGACCAAAAAATCACGGAAACTGTATCCGCCAGGGCCCCAGACCATCACGTGAGTCTGGTAGCCGATAGGAGACATGAAGCCGGCAGTGGAGGCGATCAACACAGCCATCGCGAAGGGCTTGAAACTGGCACCCAGTTCATCTGCCAACGCTACGGCAATCGGGTACATGAGCGCCGCAGCGGCGTTGTTCGAGATGAGCTCGGTGATCACGAGCGTGATGACGTAGACGAGCATCAGCGCGCCGAAGTCGCTGGGGTTGGAGTCGTTGATGGTCGAGGCGATCTTCAGCGCCAAGCCGGACTTGGTCATGGCGCTCGCAAACGACAGCGAAGTGCCCATCAGCATCAACAGGCGCACGTCCACCAGCTTCGGGATTTCCTGCGGCGTGATCCAGCCGCCCATGAAGAAGAAGGCCGTCACCGTCAGCGCCGCCGGGCACATGTCGATGATCTCGGAGGCAACGCAGACCAACATCGCTATGAACACAATGACGGGGATCATCGTGTACCAGTCCAACGGCTTTGGAAGCTTGCCCACGCTGGAGACGATGAAGAAATCGCGGTTGTGGGACAGCTCTTCGATGTTCTTCTTGTTGGTCACCGCCAGGAGCGTGTCGCCGTAGCGGAGGACGTGGTCGCTCACCACGACTTGCGCGTGCAGCGCCTTGGCGTTGCGAGACAGCTCCTCCTCCGCCGCCTTCGCCTTCTCCTCTTCCTTCTCCAGCGCAACCGTCTCCTGTTCGTCCGCAGACTTCGCAGACACATCGACGAGTTCAATGCCGACCTCTTCGGCAACAACGACCGTTTCGCTTTGCGCCTTGGACTCTGCGTCGGACTCGATGTCGCGTTTACTCGTGTGGGAGGACGCAGACAACAAATGGCCGAAGTCTTTCGGGCGAACCGTGATCAGCGCCGCTTTGTACTTGTCACCGAAGTCCGCCGAGATGTCGGACACCTTCTGGCCTACGAAGGGGTTCGAGTCGGAGACCACCAACTCAACCAACTCGCTTCCGAACCCGGGCAGCGCCATCACGTTGCCCTTCAAGATGTACAAGCCACGCGATTCGCCCAGAATGGACTTCATCATCTTCTCGACGGCATCCTGGGCGGACGCGATGAAGACGATGTCACCTGCCTGAACCGTCTCGTGGAACGAGGGCGCGATAATGTCGTAGTACTCTTTGTCAGTGTTCTTCTCGGGGTCGGCCGTCGCGGCGTCTTCCTCCCCTTGCGCGGCTTGTGAGTAGTCGCCGAGGCGGTCGGGGATGGTGGGCTTCTCGTACCAAAACTTGGCAGATTCCGCTAAGTAGTCGACGTCGATGAAGCTCGACATCGAGCGGTTGGGTCGCAGCGAGTCGCCCGAGGGTTCGTCCGAGTTCGGCGCCTTCTCAGCGTTGCCTCGACGACGAATCTTCACCGCGTAGCTGGGTGCCACACCGATGGAGTTCATCATAAACTCGAGGCTCTTGCCAACGGCGCTGGAGTGGGACGAGACGTAGACCTCGGCGATGTATTCCTTCAACTCGTCGCGGGCTTTGCGTAGGAGGCCACTCTTGTCATTGGGGAGAAGGTACGGCCCCGCGATCGTCATGTACACAAGCAGCACTGCGAAACAAACCATACCGATGGGCAGCGGGGCGAAGAAAGGGAACGCATACCCCCGGTCCACCTCCATGAGTCCCTGCACGGTCAAGTTCGTCGACGTGCCGATCATGGAGCCAAAGGAACCTGCCAGCACGGAATATGACAGAGGAATCAGCAGCTGCGAAGCAGCAATGCCGCGCATGCGGCCCCAATCCTTAACAACGGGCAAGAGAATGGCCACCAGCGGTGTGTTGTTGAAGAAGATCGACAGGAAAAAGCAGGCGATGTACATTCGCAGTCTGCCCACCCACGCAATGCCACTCGTCCCGAAGGTCTTGCGAGCCAGCCAGTCAACCACGTGCGATTTTTCCACCGCCCCAATCACCAGAAAGAGCGTGGCGATGGTGATCATGGACTCGTTCGAGAAGCCGGCGAGGGTCTCTGTGATGGTGAGGATTTGAGCCAGACAACAAATCATGAGCGCGATCAAGAAGAGAACTTCAGGCCCTGTAAAGTCCAAGGCCATCAGCACGAACAGGAGAACAGTGAGAGTAGCCAGGAGGCCCTGTTGTTGATTCTTCGTGAGAAAGATGGGCTCTTCATCACCATAGATGTGAATCGGCTTATTGGTTGGCTTCCGAGTCGGAAGGATAGTCGACGGGGCTCTTGTAGGACTAGCAGTTGTGGCCTGACCCAAGACGACGTTCAAAACCGCCAGAACCACCACACCGACGGTGAACAGATTCTTGGTGATGGAGCCTGCCATGATCTTCACAGCAATGAGACTGGATTCAGGCTACGGTTGATATCAAATATGTTGAGAGTTCCCGATCTTCGCTTTAAGATTTCTCGTGAGTGCTCAGTTTGACTGGAGGTACATCGAAGATGCAAAAACGTCGCCTCTCTTTGGGTCATTTTGGAGCGCGTCGAATTTTCTTGGAGACTTCTCGCCCCGCCAAGATTCGATGACCCAGACTCGAATGTGTCTGGGTGGGTCTGTGGCTCTGTGGCGACTTGTCCGTTACAAAAAGAGCACATTCATTCTGCTTGTTTGGTGCTCGACTGCCCCGTGCAACCCGTGCCATGCCCTTGTTGTGCGATTCGAATGACAGCAGCTCATGGCAATCAATCAATCGTCACGATCTCAACAGCTGTTCACAGTTAGGAGATTAACCAATTTTTTTTCATCGCTCCAGCGTGGAAATCTACAGGAAAAATAGCGAAGAAACCACAAGAAAATGGCGAAGAGAACGGCAGACGACGATTTGTTGGGAATGTTTTCGAGTATGAACATGACCAGTACTGCAAAGCGTGAAGCAGTGATTTCGAAAGCCACAAAGAAATCTGTGGAGGCAAAAACGTGCCCCGTTGAGCTGATGTCGCAGGTACTGTTGTCCTCTTTGCAACCTCCACTGCCCTGTCGCCGAGTAATCTGCTGCTGTCTCCGCGGAACAGTTTCTTCTCCTCATCACGGAGAACAAAATGAAAGAGGCGCTACTGCTCACCAATCAAATCCTCGAGCACGAGCCAAAGAACAAGATGGTTCTCGAGTACAAGACGTATCTGCGGCAGTACATCCAGCAAGGTACTTGCGCCTCGTTTATGCGACTGCTCATCGACGCAGAAGTGACTGTTTTGCCCCTGAACAGGTTTGGATCTGCCCCCAGCAGAGGAAGATGCGGAGAGCGAAGATGAAGACGACGAGGAGGATGAGGACGACGAAGACGACGACGACGACGACGAAGGGAGCGACGAGGACGAGCGCGAGGACGAAGAGGAGCACAAGCCCAACGCGACCGTGTCGGTCTCCCACTCCAAAGGGCCCGCGACCAGTGCCCCGAAAGGCAGCGCTGCCTCAACGTCCAGCACGGCTCGTCGCGGTCGAGAGGAGGCGAAAGGCAGCGGCCGGCCGCGTGACGCGAAGGAAGTTCTGACGCGGTGATCCGCTGCGCTCCGCACTGGCGACCGACGAGTGCCCTCTGTACATACCGCACAGCTCGTAGCCCCATGGCCCACGCCTCCTAACCACATCTGTATCACCCGTCGTTGTGGGTCTCTCGTCGGGTGCGAATAAATGGCGGCGTCGCCGGGTTACAACGGCGGCGCGAAGAAACAGAAACAGGCGACGAAAGGAAACGAACAGGGAAACGACTGCGACTCAGACCGGACGCGCAGTCGCGCAGAAGCGATGCGATCGGCGACGGTACCGCCGCGGCGCAAGGCCCGCAAGTCTCATCGAAGTAACGGAGGGGGCCAAACCAAGAGCCGGACACAGCGACGATGCACAACGAACAGCGGCCCACGCGATGGGCTCCACGCGATGGGCTCCACGCGATGGGCTCCACGCACGCGACGGGCCTCGTGTCGATAGCGACAGGTGGCCGCTGCCGCAGCGGTGGGAACGGACACAAACACAGCGAATCAAACGAAAAGAGCGAAACGAATCAAAGGGGGCGCGGCGCTCAGGCGTCCTGCAGCAGCCGCAGCAGCTGCGCCACGTCCGAGGCGATGCGCTGGACGTTGTCCTGGAGGCTGTGCACGTCGTCCTTCAGCGTGGACACGTCGGTCTTCAGCATGACCACGTCGCGCTTCAGACCCGTCTTCAGCGTGGACACGTCGCGCTTCACGTCGCCGCCGTCGCGCTTCACCGCGTCGACGTCCTGCAGCAGCGTCGCCAGCTTGTCGCGCATCGTCGCCACGTCGCGGCGCAGCGTCACCTGCTCCGTGCGCACTGCCGAGTCGACGACGTCGGCGAGCTCGGCGACGTCGCTCTGCAGCGTGCGCACGTCCTGCGCCCAGTCGCGTTGCTGCTGCTCCTGCTGCTGCAGGTGCGTCGCGATGGCCGCGACGTGCCCCGCGAGGGCGGCGGCGTCGACGGCTGAAGACGCAGCAGCGGCGGAGACAGCGGCGATCGACTCTCCGAGCGGTGGCAGCGGCGGCGGCGGTGTCGCCACGGCGGCGGTGGAGAGACGCTCGGCGAGCCACGCCTCCAGCGCAGCCTTCGTCTCCGTCGACACCGACTGCGCCAGGGCCTGCGACACCGACTGCGACACCGACTGCGACACCGACTGCGACACCGACTGCGACACCGACTGCGACACCGACTCGGCCACGGCCTCGGACAGCGACTGGGCGACGGACTGCGACACCGCCGCGGTGACCGTCTCGCGCAGCTTCTGCGACTGCTCGAGCACCAGCGCTGCGACGCTGGCCGCGGTTAAGTCGCCGTCGGGTCGCGGCGTGTGGCGCGGTGAGCCCGTCGCCGCTGGCAGCGCCACGTCGTCGTCGGCGTTCTGCCGCGTGAACGTGCTGCGCCGCGTCTTCAGCGTGAAACGGTTCGACGCGGCGTCTGCTGCGTCGTGCGCCTCGTCGTCGCGGTGCGCCGTCTTCGTCTCGGCGGCCGTCGTCTCGTCGCGGAGGCTGTCGACGTGCGAGCGGGCGCTGTGGGGGCGGTGGGAGTGCGCGCCGTGTGGCGCCCGCGGCGGCGTCAGCGCCCCGTCGGCTGCGCGGTCCGCGTCGCCGACGCGATGGTCGCCGCCCTTGAGCGCGTCCTCCGCCGCAGGGCTCACGGCCAGCGCGGCGGCGGCGGCGGCGGCGCCGTCGGCGGTCAAGGCGAGCGGACTGCGGTTGAGGTGGCTGTGCACGGCGGGCGGCGCCTTGCAGACGCGGAAGATCCAGCTGTCGATCTCCTTCCAGGCCTCCACGCGGCTCGCCTCGGCGTCGTCGGCCGGCTCCCAGGCGGGCAGGAAGACCTGCAGGATGCTGCGCACGTCGCGGATGCTGAACACGAACGCGACGTCGCTGGCCTCGTCGTGCGACGAGCCCAGCGAGCCCTCCCAGCTGCGCGACGAGGCGTCGTCGCCCGTCGTGACGGCGAGCGGCGGCTTGTCGTCGTCCTCGTCGCTGTTGCCCTCGTCGTCCTCGTCGCCCCCGTCGAGGTCGGACGCGCTGTCGTCGTACTCCTCGTCCGAGCCCAGCGGGCTGCCCGCCACGTCGTCGTACAGCTCCTCCTGCGGCACCAGTTCGCCCGTCAGCAACGGCGGCCGCGCGGCGGTGGCGGCCGCGCCCAGCGTCGGCTCGTCGGCGAGGCCCTTCATCCGCCGCACGAGGCCGTCGTCCTGCGCCGTCAGCGGCGACAGCGCCGCGTCGTCGTCGTCCTCGTCGTCGTCGAAGCGGCTGCCGTCGTCGGCGGGCTGCGTCGGGGCCGCGGGGCTGAACTGCGACCGCCGCGCGGCCGCCTTGAGGCTCTCGGCGAGCAGCTGCTCCTTGCGCTGCTGCCGCCGCTGGAGCCGCTCGTGTCGCTGCTTCGCGCGCTCCTCGCGACGCACCCGTCGCTTCCCTTCGGCGCCACCGGACGACGGCACCGGCGCGCCGACCGCCTGCTGCGCGTCCTGGCCGCCGGTGGCTGCCGCGGTGGCGGCGGTGCGGGCGGCGGCCTCGGCGGCGATGGCGCTGAGGTCGAGCATCTGCGAGGTGGCGAGCTGCAGCTTCTGGCCGATGACCTGGCGGTCCGCCTCGCCGAGGAGGTAGCCGTCGCCCTGCTGCATCATCGCCATAGCCGTCGCCGACCCGGTGCCCGACAGCTGCACGAAGAAGCTCGACGCGTGGTGGCTCAGCTTCGACATCAGCGAGTTCGGCTCTGTCGGTCGCGGCTTGCGCGTCGCGGTCGCGACCGTTGCGGCGGGCGGTCGCCGGTGCGGCGTCCGCTTGGCGCCTGTCGCGGCCGTCGGCGAGCGGCCCACGGCGCGCGGCGACGTCTTCACCGACCGCGCGGCGCTGTGGGAGCCCGAGTGCGGCGCGTCGCGGTGCTGGCGGCGGTGCTGGATCGCCTCGTCGTCGCTGTCGACGTAGACGTCGTCGACCTTCGGCGGCGACTTCAGCAGCAGCTGCGCGTGCGCCCCGTGGCCCTGCGCTCTGCTCTTCTCGTGGCTGCCCTCGCCGGCCACGTCGATCGACAGCGACCCACCGACGCGCTGCTGCTGCGGCGCCGGTGGCGGCGATGCGACGGTCGCAGAGAGCGACGGCGCTGCGGCTGCGGCTGCGGCGCCGGCGGTGGCGTGTCGATGCGGCGGCGTGAGGAGCGGCGTCTGGACGGTGGCTGCGCGCGACGAGGCGAGCGACGGGTGGTGGTCGTCGACCGTCGAAATGCTCGTGCCGCTCGAGACGAAACCGCGCGACGCGTCGGCGTCGTGCGCCGCGCCGCCCGTCGCCGCGAAGAAGTGGCGCGGCGCCATCTGCGGCGACTGGAAGTGGATCTGCGGCTGCGGCAGGTGCGACGAGGGCGGAAACACGAGCAGCGGGCGCGGCGTGATGCCGCCGGGCGTCACGGGCACGCGCGGCGTGGACGGGTGGTACAGCGACCGCGGCTCGCTCGCCGTCGACTCGTCGTGCGCGCCGCCGTCGTCGAGCTGCGGGACGCCGCTGGCTGCGAACGGACGGATCGTGCCGGCCATGCGCCCGGCGTCCGCGTCGCCCACCCGCGACGGGTCGTCGTCGTCGTCGCCGTCGCCGCCATCGTCGCCGTCCGCGTCGCCGTCCGCGTCGCCGTCCGCGTCGGCATCGTCGCCGGTGTAAAACGATTCGGTCGGTTTGTCCGTTTCGTCTTCGCCGTCGCTATTGCCGTCGGTTTCGCTGGACGGCAGCCTGTAGCGGGGACACACAGAGAGGGAGAGAGGTCGTCAGACACAGCGAGACACAGCGAGACACAGTGAAGGGGCCCCCGTACCGCAGGTGGCTGGGCTCGTAGATGACGATGCGGTCGTCGTCGATGCGGTCGACAAAGAAGAGCTCGGGCTCTTGGACGAGGCTGAACCAGTCGTACAGCGGGTACCAGACGAGCGCCGTCAGCAGCGACACGAAGCTCAGCACGCGGACGAGCGGATGCACGTTGAAGCCGAAGACCTTGCGCAGCGTGCGCGACATGTACTGCACCGTGCGCAGCGCCGTGCCCACGAGGCAGTTGAGGATGACGTTGGAGGCGGTGCCGGCGAAGGACACCGTCGAGTCGCGGCCGTGCACGGGCTCGGTCGGCTTGCAGTAGAAGTCGATGACGCCGAAGAGCATCGCGAAGAAGTTGAACGGCGGCGGCAGCATGCTCAGCGGGTTCTTCTCGCTCCAGAGCAGCAGCGACGACACCGTCTGCGCCTGGGAGAACGACCACTCGCGCAGCGCCTGTTCGTGTACGCGCTCGTGGGAGGAGGTCATGCGGGCGATGAGGAGGTTGACGAGCACGACGGCCGTCATGGTGATGAAGACCATCATCAGCATCGTGCCCATCGTGTTCACGATCTTGCTCGTCGCGTTGAACACGTTGAACTCGAAGTTGCCCATCGTGAACGAGAAGAGCGACAGGAGCGTCTGGATGTTCGTGCCGAAGGTGTCGTTCTCGGGCGAGTAGAACATGCCGGCGAAGGCGATGCCGAAGCCGAAGATGCTCGTGAGGTAGATGATCAGGAAGACGATCAGGTCGATCATCATCGCCTTCACGATGATCACCAGTTCTCCGATCGGGCGGTAGACCGAGAGGTACCGCAGCAGGCCCTGTGACTGCGGAATGGCCGCCAGCGCCAACATGATGCGCGCGTTGTTGAAGTAGCCGGGGACGAAGCGCAGGACGATCCAGCCGAGACACAGGCCGTACTCGATGACGTCGTAGACGTTCCACTGGTCCTGCAGGTAGTCCGTGAGGGAGAAGTGGCTGTCGATGAGCTCGCCGAGCTCGTGGAGGATGGACATGACGATCATGATGATCATCCACATCTCGCTCTGCTGGATCTCGAACACGTCGTGCTTCACGCGGTAGTTCAGCCCGTACTTCTTTCCGTACACCTGGATCGAGATCAAGCCCACGAGCGTGATCGCGATCAGCTTCGAGATGAAGTCGAGACAGTACATCGCCGCGGGGCACGAGCGCAGGAACAGCGAGCGGCGAATGCGCAGCGACTTCAGGTCGAAGGACTTGCTCACGTCGCCCGACACGATCGTCTCGCGCAGCGGCGTCAAGAAGAGCTTCTCGACGATGCCGGCCACCTGCGGCTTGTCGAAGAGGATCTTCAAGTGATTGCTGAGGCAGTACGACAGGAGCCCCTCGTCCTGGAAGCAGCGGGCGAACTCCAGCAGCCGGTGGTGGTCGCGCTGCGTCACGTCCGGCATGAGCAGCTTCAGCACCTGCGTGTGGTTGTCGAGGTTGTCTGCTGAGAACAGCGTGTTGATCGAGTGCTCCACGCGATGGGCAAACTCGTGGAGGCTCTTCTGTTCGATTTCGTGGCGCGTGGCGCACTTCAACGTGAAGTGGTTCAGCCGCAGCAGAAACCGCAGAATCGTGCGCTCTTGATGCAGCGAGTAGAAGCGCCGGAGAAGCAGCTTCGTCAAGTTGCATTCTCGCCCGGTGCTGTCTTCTTTCACAAGCCAATTCAAAAACTTGATGGGGCTGTGCAGGATGACGATCATCTCGAAGCCGACGAGCTCGTCGAACGACGAGTCGCTGCAGAGTTTGCCGTAGATGTACGTGAAGAGGCCCAGCTCGTCGACCTTGTCGGTGTTCTCCTTGATGCGGAGAAGCTCGTAGACGACGATGGACAGGTTGGGTTTGGATTGCTCGATGAGCGAGTCGAGCATCTTGTGCATCAGCTCGCCCTCGCCGTGCGCGGAGATCAGCTTCAGCGCCGAGTCGCCGTCGAGGTTCTGCCCCGCGATCTTCGCCTCGCGGAAGACCAGGAATTCAACCATATCGTCCAGCTGATACTTCGTGGCGAACAGTAGCGGCGTGTTGTTGTGATTGTCCTTCTCGTTGATGTCGCCGCCCAGGGCGATCAGCAGCTTCGCGCAGTCGATTTCGCCGTGAATTGCCGCAAAATGCAGCGGCGTTCGTCCATCGTTGCTTTTCATGTTTACCGCGGCGCCCATGATCAACAGGTTCTTCACCAGCTCGACGTTGCCCATGCTCACGGCCAGGTGGAGGTACGACTTGCCGGCGGTGTTGCGCTCGTTCACGCGGACGTCTTCCTTCGCCAACAGGTAGCCCACCATGTCCCAGTCCTCCAATTTCATTTGCTCGTAGATGCACGTGTTATCACGCACATTTTTCTGGTTGATGTCCGCTCCGAGGCGAAGTAATTCGTCAATGAGCGGCTTGCGGCCCAGCGACACCGCCAGGTCCAGCGCCGTCTGTCCTCGGTTGTTTCGGTCTTCAATTCGCGCACCCAAAGAAACAGCATATCGAATATTGTCCACGTTGTTGAGGGTGACCGCGTCGAAGAGCACTTGGTTGTACGTGCTTTTGTTCACGTCGATGTCGAGAACGTTTCGCCGCTTCGTTTTCTTTTTCATTGTTCCACCTTCTTCTTTCAACGAAACCCAATCATTCCATATGCGTAATGAGTCTTTTCATCAACAGGATATACACCAACAATAGAGATGTGGTGCGTGCCGATCAGAGCTCCCTTTTCCCACTCAAAATCGCCCGAGACCGTTGGAAAGCGAGACAGTGGCGACACGAAATTGAAACCGCCGCTGTGTGGCCACAGACTCCACGGGGACTGTGAACTGTTCACACAATACCAGCGTTCCTGTATAGTATACCGTATAGCTTAAGCTTTACTGTATGCCCCTGATTCTGAACTCAGAGAGTAGTCTCGTGCGTGCACTACGATAAAGCAGTCGTATCTCTTATGTTTATACAGAAAATGGAAACAGTCTACGCAGTGGACTCTTGTAATAGACGGGCGACGCGGGCGGCGAGGGCTTGAATAGGAAGCCCCATCACGTTGAAGTAACAGCCTTGAATGCCTTCGACCATTTGCCCACCTAAACCTTGGATTCCGTAGGATCCTGCTTTGTCATTTCCTTCACCGGTGGCGACGTAGGCGTCAATGTCCGCGTCGGAGAGGCTGGCGAACGTAACTTTTGACGTGACCACAAACGAATCAACCTTAGACAGCGACGCTGCTAATGTCTGCGAATTCTCATGAAAGTTGCTGAATAGAACGACTGCGGTGTGAACTTCATGCGTGCGTCCACTCAAGGAGCTGATCATTCGATGCGCGTCGCTCGCATCGGCCGGCTTCTCGAGAACGCGGCCATCGACTGCGACGATAGTGTCAGCACCAATCATGATCGTCTTCTTGTCCAGTCCATTGAGCGATCGAGCAACATCATACACCTTTCCTTCCGCCGTGTGACGGCAATATTCTTGCGGACTCTCGAACGATCCTTTGTCGAGATTCTCGGCGAAAGACGACACTAGAACTTCGTGCTGGAGCCCAATGAGTGACAACAGCTCACGTCTTCGTGGTGATCCGCTCGCCAAAATGATTCTATATTCGGCATTCAATTGTCGAATGTAGGGCAAAAGTGTCTTCGACATGGCCACCGAGATAAACAACGAACAGGGGCTCTACGTTAAGCGTCGTCGCTGGAAGACTTCTGCGGACAAATACCACGTCCCAAGCCAAATGCTATCCTTGCCTGAAGTTTGAGTGTGGCTAGCTGCATCTCTTCATTCAAGTCTCCATCCATCCATCCAGCCAAAGGAACGGACGAGCCAGAG
>SMOI01000732.1:0-11848 GCA_008000375.1 Poteriospumella lacustris | reverse complement strand
GTGTTCCAGACCGTGGCCGGCAACGACCCGTTCAACCGGTTGCTCGACAAGTCGAGAAACACGAACGGGTGACCCAGAAGCGTGTCGAGGTCGGACGACCACGACGGGATCCGATTGTCCGCCACCGACAGATACTGCAGCTGCGGTGGAATCGGACGTCGTACCGCGAGGCCCGAGAAGAGGTTGCTCTCCGCATTCACCGACGTGAGGTTGGGCCCCTCGAAGACACTGCTCAGCACGCCTGTTGGTCATTAGACGGTGGGGGTAAGTAAGCCAGCACAATCACAGCGGTAACGGTAAACGGCAACGAGGCCACAGTAACGGTACCTGAGAGCAAACAGTCTTCGATCAGCAAGTACTGCAACGACGTCGGCAGGCGCTCTGGCACGGGCCCCGTCAGCAGGTTGCCATACACCAACAGCTGCATCAACGACGTCAGGTTGGCCACGGTCGAGGGAAGAGGCCCCGTGAGAGCGTTGGCGTACAGATACAAGTACTGCAACGAGGTGAGATGGCCCACCGACGACGGGAGCGGCCCCGTCAGCGTGTTGCCGTACAGGTACAAGATCTGTAACGAGGTCAGCGCCCCGATGGACGAGGGGATCGGCCCCGTCAGAGAATTGGTGGCCACGTGCAGCTGCGTCAGCGCGGTGAGGTTGCCGATCGACGGTGGGATCGGTCCCGTCAGAAGGTTCGCGTACAGATACAAGTACTGCAAGGCGGTTAATGCCCCAATGGTCGACGGGATGGACCCCGTCAGAGCGTTGGCAAAAAGCGCCAGTTGCGTCAACGTCGTCACGTGGCCGAGGCTCGATGGGATGGGCCCCGTCAGAGCGTTCGCATAGAGAAACAAGTACTGCAACGCGCTCAGATGCTCGATGGTCGACGGGATAGGCCCCGTCAGCGCGTTGGAGTACAAGAACAGCTGGGTTAATGCGGTTAAGTTGCCAATGGTCGATGGAATGGGCCCCGTGAGCGCGTTCGCATACAAATACATCAGCTGCATCGACGGTAGCCCCCTGATGGTCGACGGGATCGGTCCCGTCAGCGCATTCGACGACAAGAACAGTGTCGTCAACGCTGTCAGGGCACCGATGGAGGACGGAATCGGTCCCGTTAGGACATTGTCATACAGATACAAACGCTGCAGCGACCGCAGATCTCCGATGGTCGACGGGATCGGCCCCGTCAGAGCGTTGGAATACAACGCCAGCCACGTCAGCGCGGTCAGGTTGCCGACGGACGCGGGTATGCGCCCCGTCAGCGCATTGGAATCCAGAAACAGGTTCTGCAACGAGCTCAGATCCCCGATGGTGGACGGGATAGGCCCTGTCAGAGCGTTCGACGACACATCGAGCCACGTCAACGCGGTCAGGTTGCCGATCGTCGTGGGAATGGGCCCCGTCAGAGCGTTTGCATACAGAAACAAGTACTGCAAGGCCTTCAGATGCTCGACGGTCGATGGGATGGGTCCTCTCAGCGCGTTGGAATACAAAAACAGATACTGCAAGGATCGCAGATTCCCGATGGTCGATGGAATAGGCCCCGTCAGAGCGTTCAAATACAACGCCAGCTCCGTCAGCGCGGTGAGGTTGCCGATTGACGATGGGATGTGGCTGTGGAGGTTGTTATTGGCCAGTTCTAGTGTTTGCAAGGCCGTCAAGCCGTCGATCGCCGATGGAATACTACCCACGAGATTGTTGGCCGTCAACTGCACGGCCACCACATGACAGACAGATTTCACACTGCAGCACCTCACGCCATGCCATCCTGCACACGGATTGCCGGTCGACAGATTCCAGGAGACAGTCCAGTGGTTGCCTGTCGTACTGGCGTAGAGGGCGCGCAAACTGTTGATCTCGGACTGTGGGGGCACTTTGGAGCATGATGACAAACATCGTCCATACGCAAGTGAAGCCAAGGTATACGCGACAAGTGCAATCCAGAAATGGAGGACGGCCATCATTAAAAGATGTGATTTCATTCAGTGAACAAAAAGATTTCGCAGTTGGCGGCGGTTCTTTAGTCGACCAGCGGCGGGTCGTCGTCGTCGTCGTTCCTCGTCGTTGTCATCATAGTCATGTCCATCGGCAGTAGTCTGTGGTGGTCTGGGGTAGTCTGGTAGTCTGGTATCGACTTTGTTGTGATACTTTGGGGTGGTCTGGGACAGTCGTCGTCGGCCGTCGTCGTCCTCGAGCTGTTTTGTTGGGAACCAAGTATTATTTATTGACAGCATAATTGATCGAAGGGTTGTCTGGGGCACACTGGTCTTGGTGGAGAAATAAGTAGAGTGGCTGCGTGGACAACGATCGAAAAACAGCGATGTGGGCTTCATCATCTCGAATGGCTGTGCGCTTCCTCCTGCCCAAGCAACTTCCTCGAGGCTGTGCCGAATGTGTTGTGTACTCTAAATTGCCCGTGCTGAATCAGACAGCAGCTGTAAACACTGTGCTGGCAGTGAGACAAGGTGGCCGGCTCGCCATATCATCGACGGTGGTCCGCGCGTATCACTCGTCCGCCGCATCGTCGTTTTCGCTGCCCAGCGACCGATCGGATGATCGTTCCAGCACCTCTGAATTTCCCTCGTCGTCACGAAAGACGCACCAACCCTTCCCAATGGGCGTAGCCACGAGGCAGCATGTCTCTCCATCGCTCTTCGGCTTCATGGGCCCCGCGGCGCTGTCGACGATCGACGTCTCACCTCTGCTGTACGCCACCGTCCGGCGACAGTTCGGAACCACACGCGGCCGTCGCTTCTCGTGGGCGAACAAGTCACCGTACGAGCTGCTCAACGTCGACCGCAACGCCACCGCGAAGGACATTAAACTCGCCTACTTCCGCGAGGCGAAGAAGTACCACCCGGATTTGAACCCCACCGACCCCGAGGCGAAGGAGAAGTTCCAAGCGATCGCAGCGGCCTACGAACTGTTAAGCGATGCGAAACGACGTGCGACGTACGACACGACGGGCTCCACAGGTCAACAAGCATCGTATGGGGGTCAACCGGGCGGCAACGGCGGGGGCAATCAGCACTACTACGGACAGCAGGCGGACTACGGCGGCTACAGCCAGCAACACGCCGAGGACATTTTCCGCTCGGTGCAGGGTGACGTCGACGTGATCAAAGAGGCGTTGGGGCTCTTGCGTGAGGAATGGCGCGACGAGTTCAACGTGATGGTGGACGCCATGCAACGCGGCGACTGGTCACAGGTCTGGGAGATCGCCAAGGAGCATCGGCTGCTGATCTCGGCCGTCGTCGTGCCCACCATTCTCTTCGTACGGTACCCGCCGGCCGTGTTCGCGGTGCTGCGGCTGTTGATGGCGGGGGCCAACGTCGCGGTGGCCTTCCTCGTCTACACGGGCAACTTGCAGGCGGCAGCACAGCTGATTTGGCGACAGATCGTGACGCTGTCGGTGGAGCAGAAGAACCGCGTTGAAGAGCGGCGGCGAAAGAAGTAAACCAGCCAGAGGCAACCGGTAGTGCTGGTGCGTGTCGCGCGATCCTCCAGCGACACGCAGCTTTCACACCCACCGGGTGACCCCGTCAACGCTACCCCACTACAACTGCGGTCCCATCGTTGTGTAATTAAGTAGTGCACAGGCAAGCGATGCGTGTTTACAGCTGCGACACAGAGAAAGAGAGACAGGGGTGGGGTCGTGGACGAGGAGCGGGACTCACCTGGCTGAAATGACGTATTCGAAAACAACGCGAAGGTGCAGCACCGAATGAAAGGACAACCAACAACACCTTGAAACGGCACTGCAATCGGCGATATGATCTCTCATCATCTCGACGTCGTCCAGGGGGCACCGCTGACATCCCAAGAGGGTCGAACGAACCACCGTCGTCCACTCCATCCCATAAGATGCAGTGAATCTATCCCTCAATACCGTTTGAATCACAAAGTTCTCCAAGCATCCCAAGAGTTCGATCTGAATTGCCACCCGATCGCCGGCCGATCATTGGTGATAGCGAA
The DNA here is from genome assembly GCA_008000375.1 of Poteriospumella lacustris. Classification (NCBI taxonomy): domain Eukaryota; class Chrysophyceae; order Chromulinales; family Dinobryaceae; genus Poteriospumella; species Poteriospumella lacustris. The sequence continues at coordinate 7,871 of SMOI01000732.1, read as the reverse complement.
CCCATGCGCATAGTCCATCGCATCCTCGACAGCGATGTCATGTCATTACTGAGATACCGATGACTACGGCCAGTCAATCCGAATCCAACCACTTCGTAAAACCAGCATGGCGTTCGATTTACATGATCTAAATAGTTTATACCCACACACAGCAACTTGCGGTGTGGGACAGGGATAGGAGATAGCAAAGAAACGGCAGATACATCGACGACAGCAGCGGCAGGGGCTTTTCTTAGCAGCCATTGGACACCTTCGTCGCCCAGTTTGATGAAATTGTTCACTTTGAGAAGTTTAGACGCACCAAAGGTCTTTGTTTCCTGGTTCAACGACCGGATATCGACAATCTTTGCGGGAGAAGTGAGTGAATGACCCGCAAAGCAGGCGTCGAGGATGCCCCTTTTCAACACGGCAACGTTTCAACACCTTTTTCAACACGTATCATACGTGACCAAACGAACGTGACCAAACGAACCACGATTGTTTTGGTTCGTTTGTGAAATGTGTGGAGCAACAAGTCCATTATCCATCCAACATCAGTCGCCCAATAACTCAGACCCCCAAAGTCTCTCAGAAACGTTGGAGTGAGGAGGGACTACGGTTGGTCCCTTCCCCCTTCCTTGCCGCTTCCTCATTTGCCCTTCCTTCCGGTTTCTGCTGTTGCAGTGGTTGTGCTGTTCGCATGCGATTGGTGTGAGTGATGCATGCACAACAAATACATCAAGAGTGGACCACAGTATTGTTACGAACTACCGATTTGCCGGCATTTTACTACGGCTTCGTTGTATGATCACCATGATGTGCAGAGAATGACTCGCAAATCATCTCACCGCATATCTATGCATCGCCGCACGCTTTACTAACAAAAACTCAATATCCTACTGTTACTTTGACAGTACGAATGTCGTCGCATCCGATGCCACGACGGCAATAAAAACAGTGGTTCCGAGAAGCGTGCGTTAGTTCTCGCCGCTATCACCAGAATCTTATTGGACATTGACCGATTCGATCTTGGCACCCGAAATATCATGCAGCGGATTCTAATCAACAACGTACACCATCAAAAAGGAGGCAAGCAGAACGATTAAAAAAGCACAAAAGCCTTCACGGAGCAAAGTGCACGACGTTACCTCAGTCAACTCGACAGCTCCTTTGTCTTCTTCCTCGATGGCCGGCAGCTCCGGTGACGTACACCAGTGCCTTACTGCTCGCCACAGCACCACCATCCACCACGGCATCGTCAACGTCACCACCAAGATCCACAACGACGTCACACTGCCGTCGACACGACCCACAATGTCGTACAACGTCAACGCCCACGTCACCGCGGCGAAGCCCAGCACCGTGAGCAGGTCCTTCGCCATCGACTGCAAGCTTCTCTGTACGACCGTCTCCAAGGCGTCCAGCTGCTTTGTAGCTACTCTGTGGTACTCTGCCCTTTGCAACTGATCCACCGTCTGTCGAGATGAATCTTCGCCACCAGCTCGGCCAGTCCTACCCGATCCTACTTCAATCGACATCGCGTGGGGACTGATACGGTCGACATGCGCGCGCAGTCGCTGGACCATCCACAGCGTCTGCAGCACGTCCGAGCCAATGCCCAGCAACGCCAACAGCCCCAGCATCGGAAACAACACTCCAAACGATAACGCCACCGCCAAATCGCCCGTCAGGCGCAGCGACAGCCACATCTGGCACTGCTGCACCTGATCGACCTTCGCCCACTCGACCAGCCGCACGCGGTTGCTCTCCGTCGTCTGCCCGTCCTGCTGGTCGTCGTTCCCATCGACCTCGACGCTGTCCAGCAGCTTCATCAACGGCGGCAGACACAGCGTCGTCCACCGGTACCATGCACTGGACATTCCATAGCGAGCATACGACCACGTCTGCAGTCGCTTCAGCATCAACCACAGCAGCGGCAGTACCGCTCCGCTCAGCAGATACTTGTAGACGAACACGTACACGAAGGCCTGCAGCAAAGCAAACGAACATTGGAAGTTGTAGGCGAAGCCCGCTTGGTAGTCGACGGTGGAGGCTTCGCCATTCGACGTGGTACTGATGATGAACATGCCGAACGTGGTGACGTTGTTGTTGTAGGTCTGCTGCAGCTCCGAGTACGACATACACTGAATCGCTTGCTCTTGTGATAAGGTTTCCGTTTCATATGTGATCCAGTAGCAGGTGCCCCCCGCGATACTGTAGCTGTTGGTCTGAATCCGTGAAAACAGGTAGCAAAAACAATCGGGCGACACCAACGCCTCGGTCACCACCGGCGATACGATGAGATTGATCAGTCCACACCACAGCAACAATTGTCTGGCAAACAATACGTCGTGATGGGTTGAAGATACAAGGTTGCCCATCACATGGGCGTCGCTGGACACGTACACATTGACTAGCGTATTCCACGCCGCCTTGAACACCGCCATCAGCAACACCACCACCGCCTGCACCCCGCCCGACAGACGCAACGTCGTCGTGTACACGTACACCATGTTCACCGCAAACACCGGCAAGACATGGAGGACTGCAACCAACAACATCGATATGGCTATCCGTCCAGAAGAGACCGACGAGGATGACATCTTCGTTAACGCGGAATGGGTGTGCCGAGCACCCGCCCACACCAGCAACGCCAGCCACACCAGAGCCATACTGCCTGCCGCCACACCGTTCTGAAGCGCCAGGGACACAGTCCACACGTAAGTCTCCGAGTACACCGTCGTGGTCTCCGTCAGCACTGCATACACCACCATGCTACCTGTCAAATACAGCACCATCGCCAACGCATTTTCCCGCAATGGTCGAACAACTCTGCTCCACTCATCGAATACCAATAACCAAACGACCCATGCGGCCGAGGCACCGCGCCATCGGACCCACAGCAGCACCAGAACCACCCCTACCCCAACCACCAGCGTAACCACCAACGCGACGTTCGTCGTCGACGACCCGCAGGCGTACGTGGCCTGCCGTTGGTCGTGTACCGGTCGATTGGCCGTCTGTCCGATGTGCCCGACCTCACAGACGAACAGGTTGCCGTACAAAACGCTGATATTCCTCGCTTCCACCCAGCTGCGCGGCAACGTCCCCGACAACTCATTCACCTCCAGCGACACCCTCGCCGCCGGGTTGCGGGCATACACCTCGGACGCCTGCGCCGAGATCCTCCCCGACAGCCGGTTGAACGACAGGTCCAACAACGTCAGATTCGCCGCCACGATGCCCGCCGCGATGGTGCCCGTCAACTGGTTGTGCGACAGGTCCAGGCCCTGCAGCGTCTCCGGCAACCGCAGCGTCTCCCCCGAAGGCAGCGTACCGGTCAACGCGTTGCCCGACAGCGCCAGGTACGTCAGCTGCGACAGACCGTCGAACAGACAGCTCGGCACGGTGCCGCCCACGGCACTCGTCTCCACATACGACGAGTACACGCCCAGCGTGGCCAGCGTCGGAAACACGTCGTACCGACACGACGCGGCGCTGTGCAGCCCCGACAGGATCAGCTCCGTCAGGTTCCCGTTCGCACACAGCGCGTCGCCCGGCAGCGTCCCCGTCAAACAGTTCGACGTCAGAATCAACGACTGGTACCGCCCCGTCCGCAGACTGGTCACCGGCAGCGTGCCGCTGAAGTCGTTGTACGCCGCGTTCAGAATCAGCCCCGACGCCGACGACGCCGCGAAGACGTCGTCGATGGGCCCCGTCAACGAGTTGTTCGACACCACCACCACCTGCAGCCACCGCTGCGTCGCGAACAGACCGCGCACCGACCCCGTCAGCTGCATGTCCGACGCGAAGAAGTGCGTCAGGTTGGCGCACTGCGGCAGATCGACCGGCAGCGGTCCCCACAGGCCGCCATTGCCCGCCACCGACAGGTACTGCATCGAACACACGCGGTCGCCACGGTCCGGAAAGGTGCCCGAGAACCGATTGCTGTTCAGCAACAGCTGCTGCACCGACGTGTTCCAGACCGTGGCCGGCAACGACCCGTTCAACCGGTTGCTCGACAAGTCGAGAAACACGAACGGGTGACCCAGAAGCGTATCGAGGGCGGGCGACCACGACGGGATCCGATTGTCTGCCACCGACAGATACTGCAGCTGCGGTGGAATCGGACGTCGTACCGCGATGCCGGACATCATGTTTCCCGACGCATCAACCGATATAAGACTAGCTCCATCGACACTGCTCAGAACACCTGTTAAATTGGTAAGCAAGAACCGCATCAACGATAACGTATACGGGAATAGCATACCTGTCAGTAAACAGTCTGAGACAATGAAAACCACCAACGAAGTCGGTAAGACCTCCGGAAAACCTCCTGTCAAAGCGTTAGAACCCAAATACAAGACCTCCAATGATGTGAGATTCCCAATCGTCGACGGAATCGATCTCGTTAGATCGTTCGAATACATATACAAGCTCTGCAATGATGTCAGATTTCCAATCGTCGATGGAATAGATCCCGTAAGAGCGTTCGAATACAAAGACAAGACCTTCAACAATGTGAGATTCCCAATCGTCGGCGGAATCGACCTCGACAGCTCGTTGGAAAACAAACTTAGGGCCCCCAACGATGTCAACTCCCCAATCGTCGATGGAATTGATCCCGTCAAAGCGTTCGAATACAAGTACAAACCCTCCAATGATGTGAGATTCCCAATCGTCGATGGAATAGATCCCGTCAGAGCGTTCGAAGAAATCCCCAAGACCTTTAATGACGTCAGATTCCCAATTGTCAGCGGAATCGATCCCGTCAAAACAGTCGAATACAAATATAAGGATTCTAACGATGCCAGATGACCAATTGTCGATGGAATATATCCGGTCAGAGGGTTGGAATAAAAATACAAGCTCCTCAATGATACCAGGTTTCCGATCGTCGATGGAATAGATCCCGTCAGATTGTTTGAAGCCAAAGACAAGATCTCCAACAATGTGAGATTCCCAATCGTCGACGGAATCGATCCCCTCAAATTATTATACGCAAAAGACAAGACCTCCAACGACGTCAACTCCCCAATCGTCGGCGGAATCGATCCTGTCAAAGTGTTCGAATACAACAAAAAGACCTTCAACAATGTGAACTTCCCGATTGTTGACGGAATCGATCCCGTCAGATTGTTCGAATCTAATTGCAAGATCTCCAACGATATCAAATTTCCAATTGTCGACGGCAAAGGTCCCGTGAGATTGTTAGAAGACAAAGACAAGACCTCCAACGATGCCAGATCCCCAATCGTCGTCGGAAGCAATCCCGTCAGATTATTGTACGCTAAAGACAAGACCTTCAACGACGTCAACTCCACAATCGTCAGCGGAATAGATCCGGCAAGATCGTTCGAATCCAGATACAAGACCTCCAACGATGTCAGATTCCCAATCGTCGATGGAATCGATCCCGTCAGATTGTTCGAATCCAAAGACAGGAACACCAATGATGTCAGATTCCCAATCGACGATGGAATCGATCCCGTCAGACTGTTCAAACCCAAATCCAAGTTCTCCAACGATGTCAGATTCCCAATCGACGATATAATCGTTCCCGTCAGACCGTTCGAATATAAAGCCAATACCTCCAACGACGTCAGATTACCAATCGTCAACGGGATAGACCCCGTCAGATTGTTCGAAGCCAAAGACATGACCTTCAACAATGTCAGATTCCCGATCGTCGATGGAATCGCTCCCGTCAGAGCGTTTGAATGCAATTCGAGTTGCGTCAATGCCGTTAGGTCTCCTATGGACGACGGGATTCGGTTGTTGAGGCTGTTATGATTCAACTGCAATGTTTTCAGCACCGTCAAGCCGTCTATATCAGATGGAATCATCCCAACGAGATGGTTGGCAGGCAATTTCAATTCGACCACGTGGCAGGCATTCTCCAACAGGCAGCACGTAATTCCAAACCATCCCCCACAAGGATTGCTGGTCGAAAGATTCCAGGTGTGGATCCATTGATCTCCTGCCGTACTGTCGTAGAGCGCAAGCAGACTGTTGATCTCGGACGGCGGGGGTACTTGCGAACAATTCATACACTGTCCACAAGCACGCGAAACCAGTGTGTACGCGACAAGTGCGATCCAGAGATGGAGGACGACCATAGTGCTCCAGGATTTCCAGGGTCATCAATCACAAGCACATACTAAGCAGTCCGCCATTCAGGAATAGGTGTGTCCTTTCTCGGTCTCCGTCAGAACAGAAGCCTGTTGATGACAGATGGTACTACTGATATATGTGGTCTTGTTGTTGAAGATCCGCCGGTTTTGGTACGTTGTACAGAGCGAAACGGTTCTGTTGTACAAAATGGCTATTTAGATGTCTTTACAATAGCTGAGTACGAACCACCACTGTACGCTATAGCTTCTCACCAAAGGAGTTTTCATCGAGGATAACATACTGGTGGATAACTAACGGATACTCAGTAGTTCAATGATGCAAAAGGTTGACAGGGAAAGCCACCATTGTCATTCAATGTCCATCGATTTCATCGAAACACACGGATAGACCACAGAAGTTGGAACCACAAATGAATATACTAATGTGGGATAACCATCTGTCTGCATTACGTTGACAACTCCTACCCTACCTTTCTTTCTTCTTGCCTTGAAAGAATTCGCAGGAACGATCAAAAGTGAATACAAGAGATGTCTTTACGAGGCACGCTCTTTCCCTGTCGTACGAGATTCAATGATGCAAAAGGTTGACAGGGAAAGCCACCATTGTCATTCAATAAGCAGCATGAGCGACTGGCCGTCTCTGCAAATTGTAAAACAGTTTTTCGAAGGTTATTTGCATTCCCCCTCTGGCAACTTGTCTGCTACTTCGACGAAGATCTGAACAGCACCCTTCGTCCCACTTCTTTGAGACCGGTCTCAAACATGGGAGTGAGATGGTCATTTTTGAGGCTGCGAAAGCTATAAGCGCCCTTCCTGGAGTGGAGAAGAACGAAATTAGTCCGGCCATCACCGCTCTCCAACTGCTTTTGTCATCGCCAAAGCCCATTTTCAGAAGGCCGTTCCGTGCGGATCTAGAGACAGCAAAAACGGTGTTTGGTCATATGTACCAGCAGATTCATCATCTTTCTCGGGATTCAGCAACTCCAATAAGGACATCTCGCAATGACATGTGTGTCACGTCACCAAAACTGGACGGTAGGTTTCACTTCACCGCTCCGTTCAATCAGCACATGTGCCAAGTCAGAGACATGGCAACCCGATTTGGGAAGAAATATCATTCAACCTCGTGAGATGTACGTCTGGTGCGACACATGCGAGGCCTGTTTTGGGACGTAATATCGACACGTGACGCAGATGTACGTGGTGTGTTCTGGGGTAGCCTTGTGTCGTTCGATCAATCGTTGGCAACCTGTGACGCCCGATATGCATCGTGTGTTGTACGGTGCGTTGGCGTTCAATCAGCCATTGGCGTTCAAAGATGTCAGCCGAACCACGGATACGCGGCGTATGTATTTTTGCGGGCAACCATCAGAGCGGTGGGCTGTAGCCGCCATGGTCAAGGACCATACCAGGCATCTACCCGATTCGATCATTGCCGGCGATCGATACCTCATGCGATGGGGCCTTATGTGGCGGCCCATATGACTGCCTCCAGTGTGATCATTGATAGCCGATGCGTCGTTTATTTATGACATCCTTCCTGTTGACGTTCGGCCGCTATCCATACCGATGTGTGGCGTCGCTCAATCTCAACCTCCAAACGCACCTCCCACCGTCACCAATGATGGATGGAACGCCACCGTGTGGGTGTGGCAGTTTATACACCCAATCGTACGACCTACTCACGGTGCTGGGCTTCGCCGCGGTGACCTGGGCGTTGACGTTGTACGACATTGTGGGTCGTGCAGACGGCAGTGT
>SMOI01000731.1:0-11848 GCA_008000375.1 Poteriospumella lacustris | reverse complement strand
TCGTCGGGGGGTCGCGAGACGTTCACCGACCTCGCCGCGGTGCCCGCGGCCGGCGACGCTGCCACCGCCGCCGCCGCCGCGCCGGCCGCGGCGTCTCCCGCGGCGGCGCCCGCCGAGCGGTAGCGCCCCTTTGTGCCCCGCCGAGCGTCGAGGGCAGCTGTAGTGTTAGTAAGTAGCGAGCAGCCTTCGTGTACAGTAGGTACCGCGTAGCATGCGGTTACGGTGGGGGTGTTGGGGGTTCGTATGTACAGCGAGCGTTACAGGGCGGTGCCGCGCTCGAGGTTCTGGCGGATCTCGACGGTGTATTTGTCGAAGGCGCCGCGCAGCTTCTTGTTGAACTGTCGGTTCTTCTCGTTGATGAAGTCCACGTCGCCGCTGTTCTCGCCCAGCCGCCGCTTGCTGAACTTTTTGCGGGCGTTTTCGCGCTCGAGCACGTCGCTGCGGAGCCGCTCGAGGGCTTCGGGGCTCACGGAGGAGTTGACGCTGCCGTAGTCGAGGGGATTCTCGGCCAGGGACACCTCCTGTGACGCAGAACTGGCCGGGGCGGACGCACTGATCTTCTCGACGCGTTTCTCGTACGCGCGATACGACGCGTCGCTGGTGAAGGCGCTGAGCCCGTACGAGGCGGCCACCTCTTCTTTCTGCTGCCTCTTCTCGGCAGCTCTCAGGGCTTCCTGAGCAGTGGTGTTTAACAGGGCCTCCGAGCTGCCCGGCTTCGTTCTCGCGCCTTTGTTTCGCTTGTGACCCGGTCGGTCCGGCGCTTCGTCGCCGTCGCCTTCGCTCGACCGCTTCCGCGAGACGCGCTCGAACTCTTCCGTCACGTCGTCACGGTTCTGCTTTCTGCTTTGATTTATTTTCATGCGAATGGCGAAGAGCCGGTCGTTCAGAGAGCTGGCTTTGGGGCCCTCCGCGGCCTCCTGCGGGTCTTGAGCAGGCTCCATTTGTGCACGCGATTCGGCGTCGCGGAAATGTGGCAGGAAACTTGGCCTACGCGAAGGAGAAAATGGAGAACAGATCACGGTCCCCACGGTGCGGAGTAACGTTATTTGTTTTTGGTTTTTTGGCGTTCGGCGTCGTTGGCAGCGACGGCGACGGCGACAACGACGGCGACAGGGATAGGAAGGTACATGTCCTCGCACGAAGACAGTTTACTATCATGTGATATACGCATTAGGAAGGAACATGGACGCCTCTCGTCGGAGCCGTCGGAGCCGTCGGAGCCGTCGGAGGGCGCTGGGCGACCAGTTCAGAGGGCGGGCCTTCTGTGTCCGCGAGAAGCATCGGTGGGGCTGCAGCGACTTCTTCCATAGAAGAAATCGAGACTTCTGCCGCTGAGCAGACCCCGCGCGGCTGGTCGCCCGACGGAGACCGGACCACCCCGCACGAGGAAGCGGCCGAGAGCCGGAGAGAAGGCGGCCTGTTTGTTCTGCGGACAGAAGAAGTTAACGCCCGTTCTTAAACGAATCAGCGACGCAGCGACGAGGCGACGCGGTGCTCCGGCGGCGGTTGCGGTGCCAGAACCGCCGCCGCCGCCGCCGCGACCGCAGCAGCGACGGCGACAGCGGCAGCGGCAGCGGCAGCTCTCACTCCAGTTTGGGCTCGGACCCCTCCCAGCGCACCACGCAGCCGGGCCAACGAGTGCGCAGCAGGTCTTCGAGAGAGCGGCCGTCGCTCAGGCCGAGCCCGTCCGACGCGTCCAGCGCCACCGGCTGGCCGACGCAGTCGTTTTCCCTCCGCCGCAGCAGCTGAATCTCCCGCAGAACGCCTCCGTGCAGGCCGTTGAAGTGCCACAGGCTGAAGCGCACGTCCGACTCGCTGGCCACGGCATCTGTCGGCGCCGACGGCTGCGCCGGCTCTGTCGGCTCCGTCGCGGCCGCGTCGCCAACGGCGACCGCCGCGGTCGCTGTCGCACCGTCGAGCTCCAGATCGAACTGCGACTGCAGCGCTCGAGCGATCTCCGAGTCGGAGCGAAGCAATGCGGGCGGCTGCGAGGTCACCGGCGGTGCGACAGCGCCGGCTACCGCCGCGCCGCTCCGCGCGGGGGCCAGGCCCAACAGCGCGGAGAAGTCCAGCGCCCCGAGCCCCGCGGGGGCCTGGGCCACGGGCTGCACAGGCGCAGCCGGCGACTGCGGATCGTCGAACTCGGCCTGCAGCATGCGGGCGTAGTCGGAGTCGGACCGGGGCCGCGTGGCGTCGTCGACGTCCATCGCGAACGCGTCCGCCGCCGTCTGCTGCGGCTGCCGCGAGGAGAGCTCGTCCAGCGTCGCGCGACCGGTGAGCAGCTGGGACGCCAGCGTCCAGAAGCCCTGCCACAGGACGATCTCGCCGTCGACTTGGCACAGCCCCCGCAGACGCGACAGCTCGACGCTGTCGTCGCCGGTGGCCGAGCGGCGGAGAACCTGCGCGAGCGCCGCGTTGGGCGACTCGGCGAGGACCCTCTCGAGCACGGCCCTCAGCGAGGCCGAGGGGATGAAGCCCGTGCCGTCGCAGTCCTCCGCTTTGAAGGCGCGCCGCATCGTCTCGAGCAGCAGCTCCTCGGGCGACTCGGCGTTGACGGCCGCGTCCAGCGCGCACACGACGGTGAAGTGCGACGCGCCGCCCAGCACCCACACGGGCGCGCGAGGTCGCTTCAGGTACCGCCCGACGGTCACGTACCTCGCCGCCTCCAGCGTCGAGAGGTACCCGACGTCCGTTTGGTGGGGGATGCCGCACAGCGCGAGCGACGCGTCGAGGGTCTGGCTGCCGTCCAAGACGAGCGACGTCGCTCGACCCGCCAGCAGCAAATTCAGCGTCTCCTGGTTGCAGTGGCCGAACTGGCCGATGACTGATTCGCGGAGAAGGAGAGTTACGACGGCCTGCGAGAGACGGTGCGGCAGCGGGAGACTTACACGAGGAGGTGGGGTCGCTGGCCATGTCGCTGCGGACCCAGCGCAGGCCGCGCGTCATCACGCACGAGAGAAGGAACAGCAAGCACCCTGCGCCTGACTCGAAGGCGACCGGGAGGCGCTGATCGTCGCTCGTGAAGGCGCGCTCGAACGCCTCGTCGGAGGCGAAGGACGTGACGCGCAGCGCGTCCGCGCGCCACGTCTGAAAGTGTCGCGCCGACAGAGGCGACACGTCGTCGCGAAGGGTCACCAGTTGAATCGAGCCGCCCTCCTCCAGGCCGCGCCTCAGAGTGTTCAACAACGCCGTCACGAAGGCGGCCTTGACGAGTGCAGTGTCGACGGCGTCGGGGAAGCTCAGTCGACTGACGCCGCGCGCGGCGAAGCGGTCGTCGAAGAACAGCACCCGAAATATCTCCGCCTGGACCGCTGCGAGGACTCCACACGGTCCACCATGGCCCTGCATCAGTCCGAAGTTGGGCTTCGCACAAAAGCGAAAGCCTTCGTTGCACCAGCGGTCCAAGTCCTCGCCGGTCACGAAGCCGCTGTTTCGATAGAGAACGTCGCACAGCTCCTCGAACTCCTCGTGTTGAAGATCTCTTTGTGATACTTGGGGTAAAGCAGAGGATTGAGCTGCCTGCAGATTGCTGTCGACCGAAGGTGCGACCGCGGTGGATGCGGGCGGCTCGGTCGTCGACTGAGTCGCGATGCCCAAGTTCCTCAGCCTCGCCGCCCGCAGCTCTTCTCTACTCAGCGGTCTGCTTGCCATCCTCCATAACAATGAGACACCGATGAATGTAGACGCGGAGAAAGGTCGCGAGAGGCGCAAGTTGCATCGCTCGTCGCCGAGCGAGTTCCCATCGACGCGAGAACTCCTCGTACATGAAGTGGGCTCACAACCCCATATAGCAAGCTACTAAAGTACAAACTACGTACTTATTCCGTTGAAGAGGCGCTCAGCGGCGCCTCGGAGGTCGCCGAGAACACAACCGATTGGGCCTGACTGCTGAGCTGTTGAGATAGACTGGATCCCTTAGCGAATGCGTGGTGGTGACCTGCGTTATCGGAGGAGCCGCTCGCGGAGCCGCTCGCGGAGCCGCGACGCTCACCGAGGCTCTGGCTATCGCGACGCGCGCGGTCGAGACTACGACCAGCATCGGGATCGTGAACGCGGTCGCGATCGAGAGCGAGACAGTCGTCGAAGAAGCCACAGTCGCACCAGAAACAGAGACCAGCGAGACCAGCGATCCTCAAATGCGCAGTTGGCCAAGCCTGATCGGGCGGTGGACCACGCCAGGGCTCGGAAGCGGTCCCGGTCGCCCAGCGCATCGCAGCCGGAACGCCGCAGTAGTCTCACGGATCTCAATCCAATCAAGCGCCTGAGCGAAATCCGCCTGCAGCCGCCCGAGGAAAGCGAAAACGTCCATCGCAACGTTGTGCCGCCCGACGGCCACAGCGCCGACGACGACGCTCCGCTGCCCGACGACTTGGAGATCGACTTCGAGGACCCCGACGATAAAGCCCGGCGCGAGGAGGAGGAAGCTCGGAGGCAGGCGGAGGAGCGACGGAAGCGGCTGGAGAGCATCAAGCAGAAGCACTCGGCGCAGGAGACCGTCGCGGCGTCGGACGAGGTCGCCGGCCAGTCAGATCTCGTTCACGCGCCTGCGCCGGGCGCAGCGTTACCATCGTCGGGACACGATGAAGAGGGGGACGTAGCCATTGCAGAACTGGTGGCTGAGGGGCAGCTGTTGAAAGCGGAAGACGAAGGAGAACAGTTGCTGCGGGAGAAGCTGGCGGTGGCCGCCGAGGAGGAGCGCACCCTGCGGCCCGTCTTCGACATCTTCTCCGCGAGTCCAGCGCAGTTGCCTCCGCAGATGCAGGCCACAGGTCGCAGGGCTCAGCGGAACGCGCTGATTCACGACGAGACGCACCTGGCGAGCAACTGGGACGACGGAGAGGGCTACTACCGCTCCACGATCGGCGAGCTGCTGCTCGGCCGCTACCAGGTGCAGGGCGTGCTGGGCAAAGGAGTGTTCTCCACGGTCTTGAAGTGCCTCGACGCGTCTGCACCGGAAGACGCCGCGCAGCAACGGACCGTGGCCGTGAAGCTCATCCGCAACAACGAGACGATGCGGAAGGCGGCGGAGAAGGAGAAGCGGATCTTGGGTCTGCTGAAGGACAACAAGCGCTTCTGCATCCGCATGCTGGGCGACGCCTTCGAGCACCGGCACCACGTAGGCTTCGTGTTCGAGTTCCAGGCGATGAATCTTCGCGAGACGCTGCGCAAGTTCGGCAGAGACGTGGGCATCGCCGTGTCGGCCGTGCGCATTTACGGCCGCCAGTTGATGGTGGCGCTGTACCACCTCGCGTCGCTGCGCATCGTCCACGCCGACCTGAAGCTCGACAACATCCTCTGCTCGGAGGACTTGAAGACGGTGAAGCTGTGCGACTTTGGCTCGGCGTTCTTCGAGACGGACACGGACAACGACCCGACGCCGTATTTGGTGTCGCGCTTCTACCGCGCGCCCGAGATCGTGCTCGGTCTGCACTACGACCGGTCCATCGATCTGTGGGCGCTCTGCGTGTGCCTGTACGAGCTGTTCACGGGGCATGTGATGTTCCCGGGCCGCTCGAACAACGAGATGCTGCGGCTGGTCATGGAGGTCAAAGGGAAGGTGCCGCAGAAGCTGCTGCGCCAGCACCTGCGCGCCTACGAGACGCTGCAGCTCGAACCTCATTTCTCCGGCGACGGCTCGTGCAAGTTCCGGTCGCAAGAAACAGACGCGGTGACTGGGAAGCCGCTGCTGCGACTGGTGGAAGTGTCGGCGCAGCCGCTCCGCCCTATTCCGTCGCTGCTGCAGACGAGCCGCGCCGGCTCCGACGAGGCGCAGCTGGTCCAGTGGCTCGCCGACCTGCTCGAGGCCGGGCTGGTCATCGACCCCGCCAAGCGCATCAAGGTGCAAGACGCGCTGAAGCACCCATTCTTCGCGACGGCCCAGTCGCAGCCGCAGCCCCACGGCCAACACGGCAGCGCCAAACGAAAGTAGCGCGGCGAGCGCGCGTCGGTTCTGTAACTTTAAGCGGTGTACATGTGCGTTCTACAGGCTATTTCCACGCGCGATCAGTGAGCCACTTCCGTAGCCCCAGCGGAGGAGCTCTGCGGCAGCGCAAGGCGCAAGGTCGGCAGCTGCTGCAGGAACACGCTCGACGCGTTCTGGCCCTTCGCTGCGCGGCTCAGCTGCGCTAGTCGCTGCGGCGATTGGTCCTGTGTGGAAGAAGGGGGGGGGGTTACAGACAGCGCCAGAGCTTCAAGTCACCTGGTACGTACCTGTACAAGCAGCAGGAAGGCCAGGCGCGCATTGGGGTCGTCTCGGGGGCGCGGTAACGGACGCAAGGCCCGTGAGGTCGCCGAGGGGTCTGCCGCACTTCGCGACTCTGCTGGCTGCAGCGCCTCTCGATGCTGCGGAGTGGCAAGCGACGCGTTGTTGGTTTCATCGGCAGGCGCCTCGGCGATTACTTCTGCGGCCTCGCTAGCAGCCTGGCCCAGGTCGCCGTACAGGTCGTCCCCGTCACCCGCACCGTAGTCGTCGTGAGCCGACACTTGCAGCGTCAAATTGCCGTACAAGTCGTCGTCCTCGTCCATCGCGACGGGATCCGCCACAGCCCCAAACACTTCCTCGGAGTCTCTCGCGACGTCCATTCGATCGGCGTGGCTCGCAACGTCATCGCGGTCGTCCTTGACCTCCGCTGCCTCGACGTGGTCCTGAACTTGGCCACGAGCGACCTTCGAATTCGCCATGTGCTCCTCTTGCAGCTGCGAGATGCGGTGGTAGAGGTCGTCGCCGGCGAGAGCCGACGAGACAAGACCTGTCGGCAGCTCGGCGAGTGCCCACCGCGGACGAGAATCAGCGTCGTCTGCCTTCTCGGGGTGACCAGCCTGTTCTGCCAGCAATTTCCACTGCGCGCGCAGCTTTTGTAGAAGACCCGTCTGAACTGGCGTCGGTTCTGCCGTTTCTACCGCAGGTGCGTGCTCCTTTGGGGCAACAGTCGTCAATGGTTCCGTCAACTGGACCACTGGGACTTCAACCGACTCGGCGTCGCTTTTCTTTGGCTGGCCGTCCCTGAGCGAAGGGCTGCTTCCTGTGCGTCCGACATCTTCTTCTCTTTCTTTGCGGCGCTCACGGCCCCGATCTGACGAACGATCTTTTTCTCGCTCCCGCTCCCGCTCCCGCTCCTTTTGGCGATCTCTGTCACGGTCTCTGTCACGATCTCTGTCGCGGTCTCGATCCCGTCCTCGATCGCGGTCTTTTTCTTTCTCCCTTTCACGGTCTTTAATACGGTCTCGATCTCTGTGGTCTCGCTCCCGGTCCCGATCCCGATCCCGATCTCGCTCTCGATCTCTGTCGCGGTCTCGATCTCGCTCCCTTTCTCGGTCTCGGTCTCGGTCTCGTTCCCGATCACGATTTCGACTATCGTGTCGCTTACTTCGCTTACTACGGCCTTCTGGAGAGTTAGATCGGTCTCGCTTCCGACTTTCCATGGTTGAAGTCCGCGGTGGCGTTGTATAAAGAGAAATGAAGCGGCCAACTTCGCTTCGTTCCCTCGCCTAGATCGTGCCGACCTCCCGGGAAAAGAGCGACCTTTCTCCCGGAAACACCGAAAAACGACCCGAGATGGTCGGGCTGCGGCCGTTACAAAAATCGCCGCGGTCACCGAGGCGGCCACTTTGTGTCATTCGGCCAGTATAAAGCCTCTGTCGACACTCTTCTTCGACGAACTCAAATGCTCATGCTTCTACACGACATCTCTACAAGGAGTTCTCCTCGGCTCTCATGGAGTCCGTCGATGAGTAAGGGTTGGGGTTCAGCGTGCTGCCAGAGGACGATCGTGAATGCCACGGCAATGGACCGTCCAAAACGTCGTAGAGAATCGAAGAAAAATGAAGAAAACTACACGAACAAGCGCTTCATGCATATATCAGTCGTTGTTTTTACAGAGACGGGATAAGCGGATTTGCGCGCTGCTGGTCGACGTTCCAACCCCCTTGATCGGCATCAACCGGTCAGAAGCGGATCAGAAGCGGATCGCACGGCCATATCGGAAGAATCCACCAGAAATGTACCGGTTCTGATCGTTTTGAATGGCAGATACAACGTCAGAGGCGGCTTCATGAACGGTACGGACCGGGTCGAACCGCTGCAGGCGCTCCTCGTCAGTGGTTAGGGGCGACAAGAAATTGCCGGGACACACGGAGACAACCCGAACTGCGACCGGTAACGCATGTCGCTGCTCAGACAACAGCTGTGTGAAACGGTTAAGAACAGCTTTTGAAAGGGAATAAGCAGGTGTGGCGCCGACAGCGGTCTCTCGGTGGGCCTGCTGCGTCGTGGGCAGTAACCAGGAGGCCATGTCCGTCTGCAGGCGATGGAGGCTGTCGGTCGACTGCACCCATCTCGCCACATCGCTGTCCAAGAACGCGAGCTCGCCATCGCCACTGCTGATGTTAACGATCACAACCTCTTCCAGGGTCGTCGACATCGACGCAAACTCGTCGGCTGCGGCCAGCAATCGTGCCGACAAGAGCATTGGGAGCAAAGAGTTGACTGCCAGCGCGCACTGAAAAGCCGCAGATGATCTACCTGTCGGGGCGACGGCGATGCCGTTGACAAGGACTGCTCTCTTTGTTTTTCGCGCGAAAAAACCCCACCTCCGATCGTCGAAGATTGCGGCCGTCCGCCACGGAGAGGCCCGGCCCGGACCATGCAGACCACCTTCCCTCGCCCGATCCCACAGGTGTCGCTGCATGGATTGCTCTGCATTGAGTGGAAGCCATGCAATCGCACTTCCGCTGTCGATTACCCTTTTGGTGTCGCGAAAGGTAGCAAATGTTCTGAAGGAACCTTCCGAACGCAGCTGCCGACAGATTTCCGCTCCTAAGACGCCCGTACCTCCCGTAACACAAACAACAGACGAGGTCTCCCATAAAGTAGTAGAAAAATGCCGGTATTTGCTGTTCAAGTGAAGCACGAGTGCTGAGACACAGCAAATGCAGCAAGCGCTGAGACAGCCTGATACGAAAAGCCCAACGAATCGCATCTCATCTCATTTTCGATGGTCCTGCTCAACACTCAGAGCCTCTTGCACGCTGCCACGCCCGAGATCGATTGGAAAGTATCCTTGACGCTTGCCTACCGCAATAGATCACCAATCTATCTAAATATGAATCGGGAATGGGTCGGTTGTTGTTTTGGTTGCGACGACGATGCGACGGCTGCAGAAACTGAAACGTCCGCCGCGGTCGGATCCAAAAATTTCGAGTGCCAATCGTTGGCTATCGATGATCAAAAAGAAATACCGAGACCGTGGACCTGCTGATGCGGCAGCGTGTTGTGGTCATTTGGAGGGCAGCAAATAAACAATAGTATATGCGAGCGTGGAGGCACCAGTGATCGTGATAGAACCAACCGTTTTGACTGATCTTGTTGAGGGAGCTTGGTGTATCGCTAAACAGCTTGGTGTGTTCACCAACCTAGTTTAGGATAGCGTTATCGTTTTGGCCGCAATCCGTGTGCAGAGAATGATGAATCCGGATGCAGTTCACGGAAAGACCAACGGCGTTGACACAACCGAATATTTGGCAGAGCCGCACCATGAATCGCGCGTGATATTGTCCTGGGACAATCTCGTGGTTGCCTCCAAAACAAAAACGTTACTGAAGGCCGTTAAGGGGCAATTTGCTGGCGGGTGCTGGGCGATTATGGGCAGTTCTGGATCCGGGAAAACGACTTTGCTCTCCACGTTAGCTCTTAGGCTGAATCCATCATCGATGTCTGTCACTGGCGATATGCGAATAAACGGAAGGCCGTACACGAAGCACATTCTCAAGAAGATGTCTGGCTACGTGATGCAGGACGACCTCCTCGATGGAAACTTCACCGTTCATGAGACGCTGCAGTACTCGGCGAGGCTGCGCATGAGCGCGACCACGAGTGCCGCGGAGCGGTTGCGACGGATCAGGGACGTTCTTCGTCTGCTCGACATTGGACACGTGAAACATGTTTTCGTCGGCGACACCCGGCGGAAAGGTGTCAGTGGCGGAGAGCGGAAGCGACTGTGCATAGCGATGGAGCTGCTCGCGGACCCGAAGCTCCTGTTTTTGGACGAGCCCACGAGCGGACTGGACTCGTACACGGCCATGTCCGTCATAGCGCGTTTGAAGAAGCTATCTCGTTGCCAGGGGTGCACGGTGGTCAGCACGATCCACCAGCCGTCGTCGCAGTGTTTCTCGCTCTTCGACTCGCTGTTGCTCATGTCGCGCGGGCGGATCGTGTATCAGGGCTCCGCAGCGAAGGTGCTGTCGTACTTCGAAGCACTTGGGTTTCCTTGCCCGCCACACACAAACCCCTCCGACCACGTGATTCTCGTCCTCGCTTCGGATCCCGCACACGAGCGACGCCGACGGAAGGCGGCACGGGACACGTCGTCGGCACCCACCGACGCGATTTCGGACAGAACGTCTCTCTTGAAGGCCGCTGATTATCAAGAACGAGCTTCTGCTCGTGCAAGCGCGGTCGAATTAGTTATCAGCGGACGAGTGGATGATTCACGACGAAAAGCCGCGAGTGTTGTTGGTCGTCTGGGGCAGAGCGATGTGACGCCGAAGCGGTTCCGAGCGGAAAGAAACGTCTTCGACGTGGAGGTCGACCTTCTGCTGGGCGAGGACAAAGAGGATTTCCGCGATCAGCCGTACCAAGGCATTTCGTGGATCGAGCAGTGCAGCATTGTTCTGCAGCGCGCCGTGCACAGCCACCTTCGACGGTGGGATGTGCTCGCGCTGAACATCGTCGTGACGCTGGTTATCGCTGCATTCGTCTGCAGTTCCGTGTGGCACGACATTGGCACAGGGAAAGCCTCCGCCTCTCGCAGACAGCCAGCGCTCTTCTATTGCGTTATTCATCAAGGCATCGTGGCGTCCATGCAAGGTACCAATTCATTCCCGACGGAGCGCGCCTTGATGCTCAGAGAACGTGCCTCTGGGTCATACACCGTCTCTGCGTACTTCGTGGGCAAAACCGTGGCGGATGTCCTCGTCATGCAGCTCCTACCACCGGTGCTGTTTTCCTGCGTTGTTTACCCTGCGATTGGCTTCGCACCGGGTGGGGCGCAGTTTCTCACCTTCATTTTGTTCATGATATTAACGTCCATGGCAGCAACATCGCTGGCGAACCTCGCTGCCTGCTTGTGCGTCGGCGTAGAGCGTGCAACTGTGCTCTTAGCCGCAGCGTATGAGATTTCGCGTCTTTACGGTGCGTGGTTCATTTCTCCTGCACTGATGTCGAGTTACTCTGACTGGCGTTTCGCCGATACACTGTCGTACATCAAGTACGCCTATGTGGGGGTCTCGCTGAATGAGAACTTACATCTCTCACTCAACTGTGACCCCGATGAGTTGACGAAGATATCGTCCCCCTCTGGCTCATTTGTTTACAGTTGCGTTATTCCTCCGTTAAACAAGGCGCCATATACAGGTAGTGCGTACAACACTTACTTCGGCTTCGATCAGTTCTCGATCGGAACCTGTATTGGAGCGTTGGTGCTCTACATATTTTCATGCCGCCTGTTGGCGTATCTAGCACTGCGAACCTTTAAATTGTAACAGCTTACGGATTTGGTGGTTAGGGTTAGCGTATAGTGAAGAAGATATTGTCAGATCGCACCGTCGCGAAAGTGTAGCGGAGAAGGCGCGAGCGCGGAGCGCTTATGGTGGGCCAGCGTAGCGAACGAGCCTGCGCATCAATTTCATGAGTGATACTGAGAACGTTCCCGAATCGAATGAGTAGCGGTTGAAAGATAAGATTGATGAGAGAATCACTTGTTGTTGTGTAGAGTGGTTAGGTTAGGGTTAGGGTTAGGGTTAGGGTTAGGGTTAGGGTTAGGGTTAGGGTTAGGGTTAGGGTTAGGGTTAG
>SMOI01000730.1:0-11848 GCA_008000375.1 Poteriospumella lacustris | reverse complement strand
GGACGATCGAACAGAGTGGGGGATGGGAGACAACAACAGAAGCAGATGAACGAATCATCAAGCAGCGCAAGATAACACAGCAAAAAAGAATCAGAATGGACATCATCGAGCAACACGCAAACGGCAAGACAACAACGATTGATCCGAAAAGTATTGGCCGATTGGCCGTACGATGGACATGGAAACAAATGGTTTTGGAGGTAGGAGTTGGGAGGCGAAACAAGATGCAGAGAGTCGATGAGAGCGTATGTGTAGGTGATCCATTGATAGGTGGCGCTTTTGGAGGGTGGATGCCCTTTGGAGACACACGTCAAATGATTAATGATCAATGACTGCATGCGAAATCTTGTGAGGCTCGGAATCAACAGCGAGCGAGAGCGAGAGCGAGAGCGAGAGCATTAGAATAGATAGAACACCAGAAAAATGAATGAACACGTGATAGAGAGGGAGGGAGGGGTTGGTGGGGAGCAGAGAGGGGGGGCATAGTAGCGGGGGAAGCAGTGACACAGAGAGAGAGGGAGGCAACACGAGCGCATGTTATATTGGGACAACAAACCATTTGGTGAAAATGTGAACAAGAGTGGTGAACAAGGTTTTGAAACAAGCGAGGACATAACAATCGACGTAAGTAAATGGGTGCATAACAATTCGCATGGGGGGGGGGGTAACTGGATATGATATTACCACGAGACCATGACGGCACCTCCCAACACCACCAAGGATGAAACATAAAATACCGAAAGAGCTGCCGGACCCTGAATTTCATCAAACAAAACGATACCCAATAAGCTGGAAACCAAAATCGATGTAAGTACCAGCGGTGTCACCACGCCGTAGGGTAAAATCGAATAAGCAAAGAAGGAAAACAGAAACTGGAAGCCCAGGAACATACCCGATAAGGCCGCCATGCCCCAAACCACGGGCTTATCGATATGAAAATCTGCCACAGTCAGACGATGCGTGTCACTTGGTACCACAAAAAACACCGCGATAGTTACCACAGCGACTGCCATTATTCCGGTCACAAACGCGGGCATGAACACCAATCCCTGCTCCGACACGCTCACATAATCGTATGGAACCAGACTCAGACCACCAATAAAGCCACAAATAACCGCAATTAATATCCCAACACCATACGAACGAGCGTTGGCCAGGCTCCAATCTTTAGACGATGAAGAAGGGGCTACACCTGACTCTCCACCGTCATTCACCAACCGTGTGGTTTCCGAGACCGATACTTGCTTCAAAGCAACATCAAAGAAACCAGATATTTCGTGAGTTAGAGCAACCGATGCAACGCCAAGTGTCAAAAGAAAGACTCCCCCCAAGTAGAGCCCTAAATTTTCGGGATTGTCCTCCAATACAAGAACAGAAAACATTGCGCTGACGAAAATCGAGGTTCCAGAGTGCACAGCACTGCCCAACGCAATTCCAATAATGTCGACAGCAATGAAGCTGGTGTAGACACACAAAGCTAAGGATGCACCCGCCAAAAATGCAAGCCAGACGAACTGAAATTCGTTGGATCCACCACTCAAAAAGGTCGAATTGAGAGGCAGGAATATTGTACATATCCACCCAAAGATGAAGAGAGACACCGAGTTGTAAAAGAAAAACACCACCGGACGCACTTCCAGTTTCAGTAAAGCTTCGACACGGGCAGGAACAGCATAGCAGCCATCCATAATGGCAGCTATAATAGCAAGAACGAGTCCAACAGGATTGGTCATAATTCCGCGGCTTTCAAAGTTGCAGTACTCAGCGACGATTGAAAAAGTTTGGGCAAGAAAAAAACGAGGGGAGGTTAATTTTCTAAAGCCTCTCCAAATCCAAATAATATTCTTCTAGGTTGAGAACGGCCTTGCAAAAAGTTGGCTGTTATTCTGCAGAAGTTATGCCTAAAAACTGTAATACATACCCGGTCAGCTTGCAATCTTCATGGTACTGTACAGTACAACAACTCTCAACTCTCCTTCTGTGCAAGTGTGAAAGTGGTGTCGTGCTGTGTGTCGCCATCGAAAATTTCGACGTTACGTTGCGGTTGTCATTCAGGAGTGAGACTCTCTGCTTATTTGTCGGTAACGTTCGTGTGTCGCTCACGTTAGCGAAATTTTTGAGGTGACTTCTTCCGTTGACGATGCTGCAAAGAAATCTTCGGATATCAACCCACTCCATATACTATTTGCAACTGAACTTGCCTCTGTGTGCACTGAAGATCTGAGACCTAAGAGATATTGAAGAATGCCGTTTAACTTTTGCGAGACCGATTACGCCGTCACTCCTTATGTGAGAGAGTTTTGGAATGTGGCTTCCATTTTGGGATGGGTAGCTTTCTTTTGCGGTTGCATGTACCGTCGCCACTTCAAAGGTGAAAAGCTGCTTGGATTTCCGCATTCTATTTCTGGATCCATGCAGTTCTTGGTCACGACCATTTACTACATCGATGGCATCCGCATCCACGCCTACACATGTGATCGGGTGATGACTCAAGAACTTGCCGTTTTCTTGATGATGATTCCATTCTTTATTGAAGCAGAGAGTTATTTGTTTCCTCTTGCTATTGTGTTGCCCATGATCCCTAACGTTTTGATCTCGATGGGCTTGCGACTCTTTCCTGCTGGAACCTCCATGATGAACTCCGTTGTTGGTTTGGACTTTGTTCCTGCCTTTGAATCTCTGTTGTCGCCGGTTCTGGTTTTTATTGGCACGCCTATTTTCGTGAAACTTGGTTTGCTGCCGAAGAACTTCCAAATTGCTCTTGATCGCGATCAGTTCCTGAAGTGGTCGATGATTCTGATGTTCGTCAGCCAAGCCCTCGGACGCTATTTGGAAGCTAACGGCCATTGTCATTTACTGCCTTTCAAGACAAACGTTCCTCTTATTGATGAGTTTTTTACCCCTCACAATCTCTTTGACCACATCCCATCATACTTCGACTACCAACTCGCCATTTTCTTCGATCATTTGGTTTACCTCCAAAAGACTTCCGCCCTCGAGAAGAAAAACAAAAAGGCATAACCTCTCAAGCCTATCTCCCGTGCTCCACTGAAAAGCCGTGCGCTCATGTCGAAGTTCCTGACCTAATGGGATTTTCTTCCCTCGTTTGAAAGCCTTCCACCTCATGCCTCCTCTCCTCATGCCTCCTCTCCTATTGCCTCCTATTGTTTTCATGTCTATTGAATTGCTATTTGTCGTTCCCTTGGTGTGTGTTTGTGTGCCGTTCAATGACTCTTCCATTCTTTCTGATTCTGTTATCTTGCGCTGCTTGATGATTCGTTCATCTGCTTCTGTTGTTGTCTCCCATCCCCCACTCTGTTCGATCGTCCTCATCTATTCCGATGCATACATACCCCCTCCCTACCTCAGCTCCCCCCACTCATTTCTCATTTACTCGTTCCTTTTTTCGGTTACTTCACAAGTGTAATTTTAGCTTTGTTGTGTTGTTTTGATCTCCTCCATCAGGGCTGTGCGACTATGTCGGTCTGCCGAATGGTCTCGTGGTCGTGCTTCGTGGACAACACAACGGCCTCGTCTACTCGACGGGGGTTGATTGTCGCCAAGCACTTGAACGACGAGCGCTGTTTCGAGCAGTGTCCACAGCCCTCTTGTCGCATCCTGCTGTCAACCATGTGCGACGGTCGATCGTCTTGTTTCGACAGTCGCTGGATCGCGGTCGTTGAATTGATTGAGCCATGCAGCTTTCCAGCGCGTCGCTAGTCATCGTCCGCCCGCCCCCCCTCAGATCTTGTTGTTTCTATCTCTGTGCGCCCCCATTCCGTTCTCTCGCCTGCCATTGTATCTTCGCAACTCCTGTGTCGTTCTTGACATGGATTGATTGATATAGTATCGTCTTGGATTCGTTCTTGATCTCCTCTGTTCTTGCTATCGTAACGTCCGCGGCTGTGTTGTCGTTCTTAGCATGTATTGGTTTGATGTTTCCTACGATCTCTTCCTCTCCCCCCCCCCACCCCACCCAATATCACCTCTCTCCATCGTCTTATGTTCCCCCATTATCTTTTCCTCTGCTGCTTTCCGTTCCATTCGTTGGGTTGGCGCAGTATCGACGTTCATCTCTGCGACCCACTCTTGTATTTCATCTATTGTTTCTGTGCGGTTCCTCTTCTTCCTGCGTATCTATTCCTCTGCTGCTCTCCTTTCCCCCTTCCTTTGCCTCAATTGTTCCTTGGCATTCGTTGGGTTGGTGCAACAGTATCGATGTTTTACTCCTGTTATTTTCCCCTGTTACCTTACGACCCACACGCTTGTTTCATCTATTGTTTCTGTGTGGCTCCTCTTCTTCCTACATAAGTCTTTTACGGTTCTTTCTTTGGGATAGAACCTGCCTCTCAAAGAGTGGGCTTCTCGCCGAATGGTCTCGTGGTCGTGCTTTGTGGACAACGGCCTCGTCGACTCGACAGGGGTTGATTGTCGCCAAGCACTTGAACGACGAGCGCTGTTTCGAGCAGTGTCCACAGCCCTCTTGTCGCATCCTGCTGTCAACCATGTGCGACGGTCGATCGTCTTGTTTCGACAGTCGCTGGATCGCGGTCGTTGAATTGATTGAGCCATGCAGCTTTCCAGCGCGTCGCTAGTCATCGTCCGCCCGCCCCCTCCCTCATATCTTGTTGTTTCTATCTCTGTGGACGCACCATCATTATCGGCATGATTCACTTCCCCGCCCCCATTCCGTTCTCTCGCCTGCCATTGTATCTTCGCAACTCCTGTGTCGTTCTTGACATGGATTGATTGATATAGTATCGTCTTGGATTCGTTCTTGATCTCCTCTGTTCTTGCTATCGTAACGTCCGCGGCTGTGTTGTCGTTCTTAGCATGTATTGGTTTGATGTTTCCTACGATCTCTTCCTCTCCCCCCCCCACCCCACCCAATTTCCCATCAACCTTTATTGTTCTCTTGGTGTGCTGTTCCCTATATTCTGTTCCTCTGCTTTCCTCCCCTCTCCCTTATCTTTTTTCCTCTCATCTACAAAATTTGCATTTGCATTTGCATGCATTGTCTACTGCTTTCCCATGGGTCTGTTCTTTCTGCATGAGTCGTTTGTGGTTCTTTCTGATGGAGCCGTAAGCATATTATCTTCTTGCGGGTTTCTAGCCGCAAAACAAAATCGCATTTATACAATAACACTTACTTATCCACATATAATCATTGGTTTCCCCTGTCAATTGAGCACTCACTCCATATACAACGTCTTGCTCTCCTTCCCCCACTCCCCCACACGTATTTTTTATTTGCTACAAACGCATTTTTTTATTTGCTTTCTTCTTGTTGAACGTATTCATCTTGAACGAAACTTGTATTGCAACATCGATCTGTAGTGCTATACCTGTAGCATGTGAAGAAATGGATGTGTAATATGACCAAACTAAATATAGATAACAAACACAAAAACAACTCGCACAAGTTCACCGTTTCATCGTTGATTCTCGCGAGTGTTCATTAATCCAATCTGGCGTTGCTATATATAGCATTGCAAGAGGCATTTTTACGTACATTGGCGACTCCAACAACATCTTCGTCTTGCGCCTTCTTCGCTTTCTCTGAAAAGGTAAACCAAGATACAGTCCAGAGCGACCAACAGAACAACAGCGAAATAATTTCACTTCGATAGCCACGACTCATTTGTGAGACTGGCGTTTGCGTGTTTTATCATCGCGGTCCTGGAAGTTTCTTCATTGTAGAACATTATCATGCAGGCGGTTGTCGGACCATTTTTCGATACACGACAGTTCGCCATCCCGGACATTCTCGCGGCCAATGTGGCCCCCGGACAAGTTTTATTGACATATGATGATATCCGAGATGTGAATATTTTGCGAATGGGGTCGTTGGCGCATCCGGGATCGAACTTTTTCTACTCGTTGGGCAATAATCGTCTCAGCAGATCTTCCAACAGCGAAGTGATCATTGGTGTACATGTGCTGCCTATCGAACATGTCCCCAACCAGTTTATGAACCAACAGACACCGGTGATTGTGAAAATAGTGGATGTGGGTCGCCTGATCGATACACCGAGCGAGAAGAACCCCTTTCACGAGGTAGCAGCATTGTGGCGGCTATTGGACGAATCGCCGCATATATCGCAACTGATTGTAGCTGGCTATGACGAGTCGACGCGGCATCTATTCACGGTCATGAAGTATCCAGTATGCAGTGCCGGGATATGCCAACCGCTATCGCTGTTCTCATCGATCGATGCGGGGCTTGTACAGTTCAACGAAGGGAGCGCTCGCGTGATCTTCCGTCAGCTCATGGAAGGCATCCGCGTGATCCACGGCAGTCAGCTGGCACATCGCGATTTGGGCTTGGAAAATGTGGTGCTGAATCATCTCCATGGTCATCCACCGTCCCTAGCAGTTGTCGACTTCGCATCGGTGTATCATGTGTTCGATCCGACCAATCCGCCACCGGTCCACGCTTGTTCAGACTTCTATTGCATTGCCCCTGAAGTGGTATCGACGCTGCAGTATGGCCAGCAAGCGGTGTACAGAATGGACCCGAGTGTATTCGACATCTGGGCATGTGGGTGCCTGTTGTTCATTCTCGTCATGGGCATTCCGTTGTTCGAAATAGCGTCGCCGACGTGTGAGAACTTTCGTATTGTTCTTCATCATGCCAATGGCTTGTCGTTGATTCTGAATCAACTTCCGCTCTCGACTCCGTTGAAAGATTTGCTCTGCAGGATATTGCGGACGAATCCTCTGGAACGGCCACGAGCGGAGGAGATTCTGCGCCATCCTTGGATGACGCAGCTTCATTAGCGGTAGTGACATAGTCTAGGGAGCCACGTGGGGGTCACCAATAGGAGTTCGGTCGATCTTATGCACCGATTGGTTGGCTTCCTTTCCTACACATGCTTTTTTCACTGTAAATACACCCTCAATTGCGCTTTGTCAGTCTTCTTTTTTCAAACTAAATTGCACTAGAGCTCGAACATAGGTGGACTGTGACACTGGAGTAATGACGAACAAACACGGAGTGCACTGTGTGGTACCGTCGTAAATGAACATCACGTGTCTTCTGTGCAATTAGTCTCTTCCACAGTGTGGAAGAGTTGTGAGAATAAGCGCAATTGAGGGTGTATTTACAGTGAAATAAGCATGTGTAGGAAAGGAAGCCAACCAATCGGTGCATAAGATCGACCGAACTCCTATTGGTGACCCCCACGTGGCTCCCTAGACTATGTCACTACCGCTAATGAAGCTGCGTCATCCAAGGATGGCGCAGAATCTCCTCCGCTCGTGGCCGTTCCAGAGGATTCGTCCGCAATATCCTGCAGAGCAAATCTTTCAACGGAGTCGAGAGCGGAAGTTGATTCAGAATCAACGACAAGCCATTGGCATGATGAAGAACAATACGAAAGTTCTCACACGTCGGCGACGCTATTTCGAACAACGGAATGCCCATGACGAGAATGAACAACAGGCACCCACATGCCCAGATGTCGAATACACTCGGGTCCATTCTGTACACCGCTTGCTGGCCATACTGCAGCGTCGATACCACTTCAGGGGCAATGCAATAGAAGTCTGAACAAGCGTGGACCGGTGGCGGATTGGTCGGATCGAACACATGATACACCGATGCGAAGTCGACAACTGCTAGGGACGGTGGATGACCATGGAGATGATTCAGCACCACATTTTCCAAGCCCAAATCGCGATGTGCCAGCTGACTGCCGTGGATCACGCGGATGCCTTCCATGAGCTGACGGAAGATCACGCGAGCGCTCCCTTCGTTGAACTGTACAAGCCCCGCATCGATCGATGAGAACAGCGATAGCGGTTGGCATATCCCGGCACTGCATACTGGATACTTCATGACCGTGAATAGATGCCGCGTCGACTCGTCATAGCCAGCTACAATCAGTTGCGATATATGCGGCGATTCGTCCAATAGCCGCCACAATGCTGCTACCTCGTGAAAGGGGTTCTTCTCGCTCGGTGTATCGATCAGGCGACCCACATCCACTATTTTCACAATCACCGGTGTCTGTTGGTTCATAAACTGGTTGGGGACATGTTCGATAGGCAGCACATGTACACCAATGATCACTTCGCTGTTGGAAGATCTGCTGAGACGATTATTGCCCAACGAGTAGAAAAAGTTCGATCCCGGATGCGCCAACGACCCCATTCGCAAAATATTCACATCTCGGATATCATCATATGTCAATAAAACTTGTCCGGGGGCCACATTGGCCGCGAGAATGTCCGGGATGGCGAACTGTCGTGTATCGAAAAATGGTCCGACAACCGCCTGCATGATGGTGTTCTACAATGTCGAAGATACCTGCGATAACAAAACACACCAATAGCAGTCCCACAGTCAATAACCAAAGCGAAAATTGTGTTGATGAACTGGTCCAGTTTCCGGTGACAATTCGTGCTCAAAGCTAGTCAGCAACGATACCACTTGAGTTGATGATCAACCGTGCTGGGTGCTGGGAGTCGACAACTGTACATATATAGTCACTACTATCGAGTATATATAGTGCAGCATTGACTATAAATGATCGGAGGTACCAACTTTGGACCAGCATCGTCGACACCAACTGGAAACTGCAGATCTGTTCTTGTATTGTTACTTGTTGCGCGTATTTGCCATTGCCAACACAAAGTTTCCACTCCACTCCCCGGAGAGATATCAAGGTTATCGTAATTATCAGGCTATTTTGTGTGGCAATAAGCTTCCAGCTGAAGGGGAGCAATCGGAGAACTTTGTGACATCGATCCGCGACATCCCGACCGCCGTCGAGACAGAAATAAAGGTTGACGATGGAGGACAATATCGAGAATTATATCGATGACAAATTCAATCCTGCAGTCGCGGCACAGAAGTTTTTCGCCTCATATGGTGAAAATGAGATCACCAAGAAGCTGACAGATATGTCAAAGCTTCAGCAGTCGATTGAGAATATCCTAAAGCAAAACGTTCGCGACAACTACCTTATTTTTCTGCAAGCTAATGATCAGATTGGTCACGTGGGTCAGGAAATGTCTGATATCAAGCATTTGATCGAAAACACGCGAAAGTTGATTCAAGTAAGACCTTGCAACTGACTTAGGTCTGTTGGCTTTGGCTCATAACTCTAGCTATTGCTTTCCCTCTCAGGATGTGAGAGGCACCAAGCTTTCAGAGAGCCGTGCAATGCGTGCGAACAGTATGCTGCCGGTATTGCAATCGAAACTTTTGGAAGAGGATCGTCGGCGAGAGGAGCGTCAGCAACAAACCGACTTGGGTATGTTCGAGTACTTCAATGGGATTGGTATCTTCGTTGTTAATAAGCATATGCTGATCCATCATATTGTCAGCGTCCGGTTTGCCCGCATGGTTGGCGCGAGCGCCAGAAGAACTTGGACAGTACGACCCGCATCTATCCAATCGTTGTTTTCCCCTCTTCATTGCCCATCACTTTTCTTCTGTGTTGACCGAACAGATACATCGTTGAGCAGCAATACCAAAAGGCAGTGTCGATCGTTCTCAAATGTCGATTACACGTCGAAAGTATGCAAAAGTCGAAAGCGCCGGGAATCTCCTCCAGTGACGCAAGTGGTTCGAGTACTCTGACACGAGCTATCGAGGTCTTGAAAAGTGTGAACCAACAAGCAGCTGAGTTGGCCAGTACCATCAAACGATCTTTGATGACGATCCCAAACAGTCCGGTAGGCCATAGTTTCGTCGTATTGCGCTCCGTTGGTTGGAATGTGTATTCACTCTATTCGCTCGTAGCTGTGGGGTATGACGGAACAAACCAAGCGATTGAAACTGCTCATCGCCTTGGAAGAATACGAAATTGCGGGAGAAGGTTTCAGTTTGATCAAGGTAAATCACTACTGTACCCGTTTGTACTGTATGTGTTAATCAAAGCGTCTCTCAATGTAATGACCTTGTGTATCGTTGTAGCAACAACACATTCAACGGGCCTTGAACAGTGTGGAGTTTTCGTCCAATATTGTGGTCTACGCACGAGATTTGGGCAAGTCGTTCTTAACCGAACTCTTATCGTCCGTGAAAACATTCTTTGAACTCTTTGAAGATCAATTGGATGACCCAGATATCCTCTCGATTCTCTTGGAATGGACACAGAGCCAAACTTCAGATTTTATTCGTTTTCTCTGCCGTCCCTTGCGCATGGCCGTGGCAGAATCTTCGACGTTGATGTTGTTCCATCTACGTGACCCCACAATCATTACGCGAGCTGCACAGACGACCAATTCACACGCGGCCATGAATGCGATGTCGTCGGCGAACATCATGGGTCGTTCTTTGTCCCCAGTGCCGATGGATATGGGAGACAGTGCCGATGGTGGTGGGCGCAAGAGTCTAACACCACCGCGTGCACGTAGTGTAAGCCGTTTCGCGATTTGCTTGATGTGAATGGGCATGAAGCCCGTACTAACAACATTGTGTTGGGTGTTGTAGATGACCCGATCATCGATCATCCTCCGGCCGGGTGCATCCGCACCGTTGGTTTCCTTTGGGAACCAGAACGCAGCGTCACAACAACAATCCAATCTGCTCTCCCCTGTGGGAGGGATCACCTTGGTCATTCAAGCGATCGTTGAAATTCTTAGCGATGCGAATGATTACGAAGAGGGACTCAAAGAATTGATGAAATTGGCGGGTTTTACCGGGAAACTTGGCAGCAACAAAAGCACCGGATCTCGGGGAAGCATCGTGGGTAGCAATGGAAACCAGGCAACCTCTGCCCATGCCATCGTCCGTCCATTTCCCATGATTGCGACGTGTGCGTTCTATTTACTGCCGGAAGTTCGTAAGATGTTTGTGGATTATGCCGACGACATCATTCAAGAAGTCAGTAGCCAAGTGCAACAAGATACGTGGAGTACCATTGCTACGGCGTATCTCGAGATTACCCCCAATGGTGGCGGCGGCGAGACCACCATGAATTCCTCCGGGGGAGACGTCACGGATGTATCACCCTCGTATATATGGATGGTGACGGCGATGAATCATTTGTTGTCGGAAATTGTGGTGTTGTTGAACAAGGAAACGATCGCGGGTAGTTATGGCCCCGATGCACGATCCATGGCGTTGTTGACACGTTTGGAAGTTAGTGAGGTACGTGTGGATGAGGTGATCATGAATGATTTTGTCGTCGAGAAGGTGTCGAAATGCTGATGCTGATGCTCTGTGTGTGTGTGTGCGCGCGTGCCTTGTCTCTCTGTCATCATTAGTTGGAACCAGCGGCCAGTTCGGTTCTCTTACGTCTGCTGGTTCGTTATTTGGTCGAATTAGAAGCGTTAGATGTGACGTTATTCACCAAATCACAAGCACACTGTTTCGCAAGTACCGTTGATGTATGTGGCGTTACTGCTCGTTTTTCTTTGTTTCTGATGTGATTTGTACTGACTTGACTGACTCTTCTCTTGACTTCCTGCTGTCACACGTGCACTACTAGGCGATCAATCGATACATGCTCAAGAGTGTTCAATTCTGGTGTGACAAGCTCTTCGTGGCCGAACGTATGCAGTTAATGACTACACCTCCATCGGTACGTGCGCACGATTTGTCGCGGGGCATTGTTATGTATCGTACCTTGCGTTGCATGGATGCTGACCTTATCTGTCCATCGTTTCTGTTTGCAGGTGGTCTTCCGCACGATATCCGCGCGTCTGAATCGTATGATTCAGATGATGTAGCGTTTCGGGAATTGAGAAAAAAACCCAAACTCCCAAAGACTCCGTTATCCTCATGAGTATACTAAACGTGTCAGCTCATGCGCCACCAGCACCGATGGTTACCCAACACGGTGTTGTAAATGTCCACCACGATAAAGCACAGAACTTGTTGCCGTATGAGGAT